>VWZI01010199.1:48158-74390 GCA_013396835.1 Psilopogon haemacephalus
GAGGGAGACTCATTCATGCCGAGCTGCGAGCGGCCACATGGGCCGGCGGCGGGCGCGGGGCTCGGCGCGCCGGGGTTCGGCGCGGCCGGCTGGGCAGCCGCTGGCACGGCACTGGCCTGTCCCCTAGGCACGGCACGGCACGGCACGGCACAGCCCGACACTGCCGGGCACGGCAGCGGTGGCACCAGCGTCAGGTGCAGGGTCAGAGAGTGCTCGTAGCACGACACAGAGCAGCTCGGCGCGCTGCTGAGCCTGCCCAGCACCGGGCACTGTGCCTCGCAGATCTGCGGGGACATCCGCCGCATCCCCGAGGGTGTCTCTGTCCCCTCTGCCCTGTGGTTTTGGGCTGCTGCAGAGCGCATGAGCAAGGTGGCTTCCTGCAGCTGCTGGGCGGGGGTAGCCCCGGGTCTTTCGCCAATCAACCCTGCAGTGATCAAGAGCTTCACAGACGCTGCAAGCCTTAATTTACCTTTTTGGTAAAACGCAGACCCTGGATGCTGGGAAGTTGGGAGCACCTTCCTAAACACCCCTAGGATAAAGCATCCAGGGCCAAGAAACGAAGATCTGAAATGATTTGGGCGGGTTTGGGCGTCACGGGAAATGTGGGTCTTGGAAGCAGCCTCAGAGGCAAGTCTCTGAGCCTGTTTGAGGGTTGGCACAGGATAAAGGGTGGAGGAGTTTGTGGGAAAAGACAATGACAACCAGCAGCGGACGTGTCTGGCAGTGCTGGGAGAGGGGCAAGGGACACCTTAATTAACCCAGCTCCAGACTTCATTTAGGGCTCGAGGCCCAAAGTGGATCAGGATGGGCACCAGGAACATTAATCACTTCTGAAAATTAATCTTCGCCTCTGTGCTCCCATTTGTAAGATGGGAGCAGAAACGGTGACCTTTGCCAAGGGCTTGGGCGAACAATGAACCATCAGATCAATATGTGTACGAGTGTAACATGTCAATGGCCACACACAGGTGCCCTGCTCTCTCCTGGTGGAGAGGAGATGCCTGGGCAGGGTGGTTGTCTGCTAAGGACATGAAGTGTTGCTTCCTGGGAAGGTCTGTCCCATCCCTTCCTTCAGTGCTGAAGGCATTTTGCCCTTCTGGTGCAGCAAAGCACTTTTGTGGACTCGGGTGACTCCAGTCCTACGCACTGGAACTACAGAGCCAGCAGACAGAAGAGCCAGTGTTGTCTTCAGGGCTTGTGGGCACTGAGTGAGGCTGCTGCAACACCCACTCCAGCAGTTTTGTGCTGCCCACATCTAACCCCTACTTGCGCTGGCTGCCAGCGTATGGTGATGGTGAATCAAGCCCTTGGTGCTGCTGGGTGGCAGTGCCCTACTGGCCCCCTCTCCTGGCTCACCCAGCCCCTGGAACTGCTGGCTGGCTGGGATCACGCCAGGCTGGAAAGATCCATCTCCTCCAGGTTTGCAGCAGGCAGGGTGACAACAGCCAGCCCAGCAGGAACTGTTGCTGTCCTTTACCAGCTGCAGGCCACGCTGCCAGCAGCAGCATCTGTGCTGGCCCATTGCAAGGTCTCAGGCATCACATCAAGGGACTGGGGGAGCTGCTGGCCCCTGTTTTGCTGAATCATGGAATGCACAGCTCCAAGAGTGACATGTCTTGCTGCTGGCAGGCTGAGTTCTGCACTCTCCTTGCCAGAACGGACAAGTTTGGGGATTGAATGTGTGTGGTTTTGGCTGTGAGGTGATGTGCAAGTGGTTCCTTTCACTGCAGCCAGTATCTCTTTTCAGGTGCACAGCCCTAGAAAGAGGCTGAGCTTTGCAGGAAAGATGAGTTTCATAGATCATGGAGCATATTTCACTAGGAGAATGATGGGCTGGGTTTTTTTTTTCCCCCTTTCCTGAGGAATCCTCTGCAAACTCTGCATATGTTTGTGATGAATATAACCCTTTCAGATGATTCAGTGGCATCCTGTAAAATATCATACTTGGTGAAGCATTTTCTGTGTTATTTTTTTTTCCCCTGACCTAGACTCGTATTCACGTCAGCTTCTCATGATGCAGTGCCATAATATTCAAATTCTTGGTGGCCAATTGCTTCTGATATTTATATCTATTTTTAAGGGAACCACCATGAATAAATGTGCCCGGTTCTAACTTTATGCAAAATAAGCTGTGGGTAAATCTGTAAATCATTAAGAGAAATGAATTGCTTCCACAGGCTGAGGACTGGATCACGCTTTTGTCTGTTTATGTATTTCAGAAGCCACCATAGGAGAAAACACAGTGTGTCTGATAACTTAGATCCCCATTTCAGACCATTTACACAGCAGCATTGGTTTCTGCTTGATCAAATGATCTTTTCAAACCAAGGCAATGTGTGCAGATTGTGCTCTGTGCTTTATTTGCTTAACAAAACTTGCATTTAGAGTCTGGAAACAGCAGAGAACGGAGGAAGATGAGAAGCTCTCACTTAACACCTTCCTCAGCAACTCCAACTCCAGAAGTGAGAGCCAGGTGGCAAAGTATCTCTTCCGTAGAGCAGCGTGGAGGAGGCAAAAGCAAAAGAGAATTCTCACCCTAAATGGATAGGAAGGGTTAAAATATGTCCATAAGCACTACCTGGGAGAGTTGGACATGCATGTTTGTGTTCCTGGTGCCCTTCTCTCCACTGAGGTGTGCTACCGAGGAGCTGAGCTGTTTGAAAGACCTTGTCAATAGTTCAGTGTGTTGAAAGTGTCTTTGTTTTGTGGTTGGTTTTTTTTTAATGTTGGGGTTTGTTTTTTTTTTTTTAACTGCATGCATTATTATTTTCACCTAGCTTTTCCAGAGCTCTGTCACCCAGCAAATCTCTGTGGGAGGACATGCAGGTTTCCTAGCAAAACCTCGTTCATTCATGATGCCTTACCAGGAATATTGGCATGCAGTCCCTTCCCTCTTCAAGGAATAAACAACCCCATGGGCAATGTTCAATATGATTCATGCTCTGACTGTGACAGCATCACAACCTGCCTAATGCAGCTGGATCTGAGGCTGGTGGGAGGACTGAACTAAGGAGGCAGGCTCAGAGCATAGGAAAGTAGAGCCTGAGCTGCTGTGTGCAGCAAGGGGGTCACTGGTGCTCTGCATGCCATGCACCCATCACTGGCTCTCAGTAATGGATCACAGGCTCACAGGATCACAGGACGTTAGGTGTTGGAAGGAACCCAAAGAGCTCATCGAGTCCAACCCCCCCTGCCGGAGCAGGACCATCCAAGCTAGCTCAGAGCACACAGGAACACATCCAGACAGGCCTTGAAAGCCTCCGGAGAAGGAGACTCCACAATCTCTCTGGGGAGCCTGTGCCAGTGCTCTGGGACCCTTGCAGGAGAGAATTCCCCCTTGCTCATGGTTGTCTCAACAGTCTTCAGTCAAAAGAGAAAGTTCTTTTTAGGGTGCAGTCTCTCTTTGGACATGATTAGGCTCACTTCTTCATCAATTGCCCAGTTCCAAGCATGCTGTGAGTGCTCCTGGGAAGGGAAGCTGTGATTTCCTCCACAGCATTTGCACTGTGAGCTACACTAACACAGTGGCAGGGTGGCAGGGGGGACAACAGCCACAGCACCCTGCAGCTCATGATGGAGCTGTGCCTTGGATCCAGGTCTCCTGCAGCCTGGCACTGAGAGAAACCTTTTGCTGCTAGTGCCCAGCCCTCATCACAGGCATCAGTTGCACCAATTCGATTGACCATTGGACCTAGGGATTTCTGCAGCAAGCAAAGACACCAGCATCAGCTGCCAGCTGACAGCAGTCCAAAAGCCAGATCTTCTCAGAGTAAACTCTGTTTGTCAGTCTAAAACTCCCCTCAGGAGAGGCAGCATTTCCCCGGAGTTTTAGCCTCAATGTCCTTCATCTAGGAGCAGAGCACAGCTAATAAACAGCTTTCTGGGTAGCTCTATTGGTTGGCAAAATATTCTTTCTGCTTTGCTCACCTGAACTTGCAGAAATCTGAACCTAGTGACAATTAACAAGTTAGTGGCTGGGTCAGCAGTGATTTTAACCATAAAACCAGGTGGGAGGAGAAACAGAGAGTGGCTGGTGGAGAAGAGTTAATACAGATGCATGAGGTTTGCTCGCTGTGATTAGCTTTTGTTTTATACAGCCCTGCAATTATTTGAGATTTGCCCAGAAATATGTTCTCACAAGGCCAAAATGAATGCCAAAAAAAAAAAAAAAAAAAAAAAAAAAAAAAAAAAAAAAAAAAGAAAAAAAAGAAGAAGCTGTTGTGATCTTTTATTGAATCAATGAAATTTAGATTAGGCAGCCACTAAATTCCTATTTACACAACAGACCTTAATGGCTCCAAAGGCAGCACTCAAAATGTGTTCGACAAATAATCCCTGTTTATGAAAGCCCCATAATATGCATTTGCATAATCCCCACTTTAAAAAGCTATATCAGCTCTAAAGTTCTTCAGCTCGGAGATATGCCCCGAGGGATTAAAAAGTACCAAACAAAGCAAAGGGAAGTGAAACGCACACAGGCAGAGAGATTCCCCAGACAGGCAACATAGATGAATGCATAACAGAGGCAAAGGAACGATGTCTCCCTCCACAGCAGGACCTGTGCCTGTGCCCAGGCAGGGACTGGCACAGGCACAGCCCAGGCAGAAAGATTCTCCAGACAGGCAGCATAGATGAATGCACAGCAGAGGCAAAGGAATGATGCCTCCCTCCACAGCAGGACCTGTGCCTGTGCCCAGGCAGGGACTGGCACAGGCATAGCCCTGCCAGGGCTTGGCATGGTGTGGAGCTGGCACCTGGCACCACTGCATCCCGTCCCTCTCAGCATCCTCAGCCTTTTTTCAGGGATGCAAGATTGGTTAAACACCTTGTGCTGGTTTGAACTAATTGGAGGATTTGAATTATGAATTAGACTATAGGCTGACAATGCTACATCCCTGAGAGCTTTACTGAGAAAGAAAAAAAAATAAAAGGTTTTAAGAGTTGTAACCCAAATATAGATAAGTCAGATGGTTTCAGACCTCTCTGGGCTGTGGCTGGCTCCTTGCATGGCTCCTTTATCCCTGCCTTTTGTAGCTGATTCTGAGTAATTCCACTAACTTAATTTCCTACTGCTAACACCCCCTGGATGATCTACCTTCACCTGTCTGCTGCAATAACAGATGGTGAGAGAAGATTGGGGAAGGGGGGAGAAGGTGGTAGGGGTGGTTGGTGACCCCTTTTAGGGAGTTTGATCTCTGGGAGGACTGTGGTATTTCTGGTTTTTTTTTTTTACTGTAAATATCTGTTATACATTGTAAATATCTACTTGTATATTGTGCCTAGCTGTGAATATAAAGCTTCATTCCTTAGCTTCCAGCTGACTGAGCATGGTGGTTTAGCAGTTACCTGCCCCCCACCCTTTGAAATAACCCAGGCTAGGACTCAGAGAGAGCTGGAAGTTGATAAATGAAGCTTTATATTTACAGCAATGCACAATATACAAGCAAATACTTACAATGTATAACAGATACTTACAGATAAATACAGTGAAAAGGTAATAGAGAAATACCACAGCCCCTCCCAGAGATCAAAATCCCTAAGAGGGGTTTCTAACCACCCCTACCACCTTTCTCCCCTTCCCCAATCTTCTCTCACCATCTGTTGATGCAGCAGATAGGCAAAGGTAGATCAGCCAGGGGGAGTTAGCAGTAGAAAAGAAGTTAGTGGAATTATTGAGAATTAGCTACAAAAGGCAGGGACAAAGGAACCATGAAAGAGAACAGCCACAGCCCAGAGAGGCCTAAAGCCCTCTGACTTATCTCTATTTGGGTTACAGCTCTTAAAACAATTCTTTTTTTTCTTTCTCAGTAAAGCTGTGAGTGAAGCGACATCATCTGTTTTCCTCTCTCAGCCTATAGTCAATTTTTCTCACTCAGGTGCTCCAATTAGTTCAAACCAGCACACCGAGTCCTAGCCTGGGTTATTTCACAGTGTGAGAAGGGGGCAGGCAACTGCCAAACCACCACACTCCTGCGTATGCTCTCTGCTAGAAGGAAGCAAACGCTCGCACCGACGTTCTGGGACGTCGGCGGCAGCTTCTGAGAGCAGCTGGCCTTGGCGTGCAGCCAGCAGGTCCCAGGCTTTGTTCACACCCAAGACTGGACACTTGCTAATGTTCCCCACCCCCTCACCCCTCCCACCCCGAGATGGATGCTGCGCTCTGCTGTCGGAGGTGCTGTCCTTGAGATAAGAAGTATGACAGAGTTATAGATCTGCACCGAGCATGTTAATGCCGCCGAAGGGTCTGAATTAAATGAGCTGTGCTTTGCTGTGGCAAACAAGCTGGCCCCTGGAAAGCTGATTCTCCAGGAGAAATGCAAATCCCCAGCGCTGATTTGGTGACTTCTTTTCATGTTGCCCCTGTTCAGCCACTGCCCCTTGCCTAGGAACCAGGATGCTGCAGCTCTGGTCTGGCGAAGCAGCAGTTTTGCAATTCCGATGGCTGGGTAAAAGTATAGGCTGGATTCAGTCAAAAACTAAGAAAGGCAAAATACTGCAGAATTAATTTCCAGCTTCAGAGAAATGCCTCCACTGCCTTTTGGTTTCAGACTCTCTCTCATTAGCATTTGGAATGCAAACGAGGAGATGGAAGCACAGAAGTGTTGGTATTTACCTCCAGCCGCTGCTAGTGCTCAAGTGATGTGTAGGGTTTTTTGTTTTTTGTTTTTTGTTTTTTTTTTTGTTGGGGGAGAGGGTGTGGGGTGGGAGAAAGGGGATGACTTTGGCTAACANGCTCCTGGCTTGGCAGCTGGCTCTGGGCATGCTGCAGGCACCAAGTGCCACTCAACAGTGGGAGCAAGCGCAGCTGCGCAGCTGCACACTCAGAGCTGTATTCCCAGTTGGCCCAGTCCTTTTTTCCTGAAGCCAAATGGGATATTTCTGGTTTTCCAGGGTAGGGCAGGGCCCATTGTACCCTCAGTTTGTCTTTCAACCTGCAGTGCTCCTGCTACCCCAGGAGGTCTGCTCTCCTCGGTCCTAGAGAGCTTTCCTGCCTGTTGGCCAGTACAACTCCACCATAAAGCCAGACACGTTCCCTGAGCGAGGTTAGGGGGTGACAGAAAGGCTCAGCTCTGGGCTGTGTCAGGTGCCTGAGGCATCAAACATTTCTCCCCCAAATCACACAAAAGATTGGTAACTTTGCTCTGCGTGTTCCGAGCTCGGTTCCACCTTAATAATGAAGCTTTTGAGTCAAGGTTCCCATTTAATGAGGCTCTTTGCAGTTTACATAAAACAACCACATTAATGAGTACTCAGTTTAGGAAAGATAAGACCTGGGGAAGAGTTTGGCTTGGGTTCAGCAGGGAGGATTATGCATACAGCAGATGAAGGTGTCTACGGTTGTGCCGTGGCTTGATCTTGTCAATCTAATATCAACTCGAACATGGAGGAGCAGCAGCAGTAACTTTTTTACCAGAGATCAGTAACGGGACCTACGAGGATGCTCAGAGGGCTGCAGCACCTCTGCTATGAGGACAGACTAAAAGAGTTGGGGCTGTTCTGTTTGGAGAAGAGGAGGCTCCCAGGTGACCTTCCTGTGGCCTTCCAGGATCTGAAGGGGGCTACAATAAAGCTGGGGTGAACTGTTTGGGCTATCAGGTAGTGGAAGGACTAGGGGGAATGGAGCAAAGCTGGAGGTGGGGAGATTCAGATTGGATGTGAGGAGAAAGTTCTTCACCATGAGAGTGGTGAGGCCCTGGAAAGGGTTTCCCAGGGGGGTGGTTGAGGCCACATCCCTGGAGGTGTTTGCAGCCAGGCTGGCAGAGGCTGTGGGCAGCCTGATCTAGGGTAGGGTGTCCCTGGGCATGGCAGGGAGGTTGGAACTAGATGATCCTTGTGGTCCCTTCCAACCCTGACTGATTCTATGACCTCAGGTACCACCACACCTGGAGCTGGTGTGGCTCTCATGCTTGTCTCTCAAAGTCAGCCAGTGCTGATCGCTGTCAGTGTAGCAAGCTGCAAAGTCTGATCACTGAGGAAGGAGAATTACACAGAGAATGGTTCAGTTTTTCATTTCCCAGAGGGATTTGGGTGCTCCTTTATTCCCCCATCTCTACACCTGTGACTCCAATGATGTTCCAGAGCTGCTCTTTCAATGTGGACAGATCACACTCCCTAGGCTGGCTACCCAAAATGGGATGTTTTGAAAACGGTACAGATGTAGAAGGATGAGGAGGCAGAAATGTTCTCTGTGGCAAGGCTGAGGTGTGAGGGTTGGGAGATGAAGGAATGAATCCCTGTAATTTTGTTGTTACTACAAATTATGCCTTACTTAAACTCTCCACCTCGGGTTTTGATCTGTTATGCTGGTGCTAATCCATACCTTTATGCTTTGCCAGCCTGGATTCCAAAGGGTAAAATTCAGCTCATCACCAAGACCAAAAGCCTGCCCCTATCTTCTGCCTGCACTATCAAACTCTCATAATTTTTGCACTTTCTGTGGCACATAATTGGCCCTTTTGTGGTAAATGAGGCAGAGGATGAGTTCAGAAGGAAGAATGCATCCATTTTTTGATGAAATTCACCTCTCAGGTGATAAGGTGCTTCTGGAGAACAGCAACCAGGTGCTAGCATTCAGACTGCCCTTTGCTGCTTCTCTTTGCCTGTACCCCAGCATATGAAGCCCCTGCTTGCTCTGCTCTTCTCACTTCAGGAGTAAGACCCTGGCAGCAGAGAGAGGTGACACTGCTGGTGACTCTTCACCTGTCTCATTCTCTGCAGAGAGGGGGAAGTGGGGTAGAGGATCACACCTGCAACAGCATGTCACTAACCTCACTAACCATGGGCTGTTCTGTAAGGGTGATGCCACCAACAAGTTTCATTTCTCCACTCTCCAAGCCAAGCTCGATGATGAAAATATCAAACTTGGCTAGTTCCAAGACTCGTCTTTGACCAGCTCACCCAGTAATTTCTCCTTGTTTGATGCTTCCCAGCTGCTGTCCTCCCTTTGGCCGTTTCCATACTCATTTAAATTCTTCTGCTAAGCCCTACTTCAGTCCTGTAGAAAGCCTTGATGAGATTACTGGGGGGGGTCCACACCACAGAAGCAATGTAGTAGAGCTGGATGTGTAAGGTCTTGTCTGGCAGACACCAACTTCTTGTGCAGGCAAGTTGTATTGAACTGAGTAGGAAGAACAGGTGCTGCAAGGGACAAACCTTTCCAGCCATGATGCTGGACCAGTTCACACTCTTGGGATAGGAGGAGCTGAGGATGAGGAGTCTGCTGGGTGCTTTGGCAGGATGTTCAATCTGTGAGTCATAGCTCTACTGGAGCCATACCAGCCCCTTGGCCAGACAAGCTTTGCCTTCATTAACTCTTTCCTGGAGGAGAAGCAGAAGCCAATTAATTACAGCTTAGACTTTATTCCATTAAACTCCTCTAAGCTCCAGGGGAAGAGCCTTAAGACTCTACTCTGATCCTGTTGCCACTGACGCCAGCGAAAAGCTCTCCACAGACTTGGATGGGAGTAGGCATAAATGTCTGCTTTCAGCCTGGAGCATGGTCACACTCTGTGCCACTACCAGGAGGGCTGTCCCTTTGAGTGCAGTCCCCATCAACACCTGCCTTAGGGAGGTGCATTGCCTGTAGAGGATGATTTCTGCTGGTCCCAGTGCCACTGGCCCAAGTGGCCTTCCTCCCAGTGGCCATACGGTGTGGTTACCATCAAAACTTTGCTCTTGTATCATCTCATCTTCAACGTTCATTCTGCTGCTGCCTCCAAAGAAGAGCCCTGAGCCTCTCACCTTCCAAGCTGAGCAGACTTTAATTGATTTGGTTTACAAAGAGTGATCATCACATCTGAAATGACAGGCTTCAGGTCCTTCTTAGCACTTACACTTTTCCTTCTAGAAGAAATATTCACAGGCAGGGACCAAGCCACAGCCCCACAAGGCTGGTTTTAAATGGACAAAGCAAACAACTGTTCTCAATCCCCTTTCCATAAACTGTTGGTTCAGAGGACACTTTGCAGGTTGTCTGTGTCAGGCTGGACTGCACAGCTGACAAGGCAGGAATGGATCCTGCTTTGTTACAAGTTAAATGCCATCATCTGGTGCAATACTACAGGCATGTCTTTGCATGGGGTCTGATGCCACAATGCCACGTACTCTGCAATGCATAAACAGATGGGGTTTTTTTTTTTATTGCCAGCCAGATTGCTTAGGTATTTGGTGTGGAACAGGTACAGGGTGATAAAAGAAGGGTATGAAAATGCATATGAAGATGCAACCGGTCCTCTGGACACAGGACTGCAGAGTTCAAAGTCATCCTTCTCTTTGCTCCTTGTGCTCCTTGGCAAGTAGCTCACTGGTGAGGGCCCAGCACTTCTGAGGCTGCTCATGAGGCTGTCTCAGCTGAGCTCTGATTCCCGACCCAGCTCCTGTTCTTGTATTTTATTTAGCTGCACTGTAGGCCAGCAAACTCCTTCTGCAGTCAGCAGGTCCTCAGGATCTGGTCTGTCTCTCCAGTCGTGCTGCAATGGTGTGTCACATTTTTGCTCTTACTGCTGCTCTGAACACTTTTCTTCCCAGTCAGTCTCTCTTGTTTGGGTCAACATTCCTTAGAATCTCATCAACAAAAGTCTTAGCAGTGGTGCAGGAAGCTTAACTTTACTCTGGCTGTAGCCTACAGAGGTGGCAGTGCTCCGTGGAGATGGTCACATCATGGAAATGCTTGGATGCAGGTCTGTCCTTCCCGTGGAAAAGGAGTGGATTTGGGATGGGGATAGCCTCTGGCAGACAGTGCTTCAGTCATTCAAAGTGGGTTTCAAAATAGAGGAGGGTTCTCAGTAAGAAGTCAGAACACATAACAGGATGGCAGAAAAGCAGCCTAAACAGGAGCAGCGTTTCACCTTTCTTTCTTTTCCTGTCAATCCCTTTTTCTATTGTCGAGTAAATTCTCTTCTTGGGCACTGGGGTTTGGCAGTTCTGAATCGTTCACATCCCCCAGAAGAGCACTACCTCCCAGAGGGGTCGTTTAACAGCCAGGCTCAGGTTTTCTTTGGCTGCTGCTTCAGCTGCTTCCGAAGGCAGCGGCTGGTTGGCCGCACGGTTAGGTTTGAACTCTTCGCCTGTCGGCCGTGGCTCAGGAGGGCTCGGCGCTGTCTGCCGTGCCTGTGCACACACACACACACACACACACACACACACACACACACACACAAGCAGCCAATTAAAGCAGCCAGGGCCACTCTTCTCTCCTGGCTCCCCCATGGGTGCCTGCGCCTCAAACAGCTTAATGAGATGGGACAGGCAGAGACGCATCGCTAAGCAACCTGGCACTGCTGCCCAGGCTGGCCCAAACCGAGGGGGCTGGCAAGGCAGAGAGAGGAGCTGCACGCAGTGACCGGCCTCGGGAACCAGCCTGCCATGGGGGAGATGCAGGCAAAGCTGTCGGCAAGAAATCAAGAGGGAAGACCCTCATGGAATGTGTGAAACTGAGAGAGATGGGAAAGAGCCTGCAGTGAGCATCGTGGGCGTGGAGAGGGATGGTGCTGCCCGAGCCTCGTACACCTCCCCGGCAACTGCGTGGACCCACCTGGGAGCAGTTACCTCTAAGGGTGTGGGAAAGGTCTGTGCTTGCAGTGAGTTCACTGAGAACTCCTAGGAGTACCTGGGTTTCAATCATGACAGAGCAATTCAGCTCCTCTCTCTTCCCAGGGCTGGAGCATGCCTGTGTCCCATCCTGTGAGACCATGCACTGGCTCCTGGCCAGAGCAGCGAGGCCTTCCTGGGGGAAAGTGGTTCTCCACTTGCTTCTCAGGCACCTGCAGATCACAAAAATCACAGGTTCAGGAACTCAGAGCCTTGTGTGTCCTGGAGCACAGAGCCAGCACCCTTCCTGGAAGCCTGCAGCATGCACTTCCCTGTTAGCAGCTGCACACCCCCCCAGTTAACAGCTGCACACCCAGTGTCAGCTACACACAGAGCAACTGGAAGGTTTTAGGCATCTGTTACAGCTTTTACTCAGGTGAAGCAAGGCTAACAAAATGGTAACACTTAGAGCTATCAACTGCCTCAAACCAAGCACAGCTGTTCCCATGTCAGCTCTGTGGGTGGGTGAAGCACTGATGACACAGAGGAGGATTTTCTTTTCACACCGGGCAGTGGAATAAACTTTGTTAGAAAAATCTTCCTTTCACAAGTGAGGGTTTGTTTTTTTTTTTTTTTAAATTCCTTTCCTGAGACGTTGCTTGAAGTTGTGTACAGGAAGGAGGCAGAAGAGCATTAGAAACTGCACCAGCTTGGAAGCTTCTCTCCCCGCTCTGCTTGCACTGCTTCAGAGCCACAACCTCTCTCCCCCCCCCACATTAGGCAGCATTTTCATTAGAAACCCGACCTCTGGTTCTGATTAAATAACTGGTATAATTAGATTGAGACATCTGCTTGTCCCTGGGGGAAGAAATCCTTTTCAGCACTGGACTAAGTCTGATCTGGTTAATTACCTTAGCAGTACCATATTAATACGGAGTTTCTCGATGGCAAGAAGCTGTGCTATTAGGTTTATTCCTCCTGGCTTTTCACAATGCTATAAGTGAGACAGTTTAGGGATTAGGAATCAGGCACCGAGCCCAGCGTTTCCCTCCTCTCTTCACTCATCTCCACGCTCTCCCCTTGTTTTGCTGATTAAAATATTCCCCTGCCTTGCTCGCCTGTTGAATGCAGTTTGCAGGCTCTTTGTTTTCCACGGAAGGATAATATATTCCCAGTGACTGCCGCGGAGAAAAGCATTCTGGGATGCTTTGGAGTAATTAAACTTCCCAGGCTTCTTCGGAGATGCGAATTTGTACCAGCAAACCCAACAGCATCGCTATTGGCAGCGCTCGTTTGTCAGTTCCTCCTCCCGCAGAGGCAGGTGGCAGAGCCCAGGCCTGCCCCCACTGCCCTTCTCCTCTCTTGGTGGCTGCAGGCTTGGGCAGTGCCCGCAGTGGGGGGCTGCATAGCTCCTCTGCAATAACAAGTTCTGCCCTCTGGGCAGGCTTGACCAAAAGGGAACAAACTTGCATATGTTGAAAAAGGAAGCGACCGAGATTTGCATCCCGAGCTCGGATAAAGACGTTCTCAGAAGTGGGTGGCAGGGAGCCCAGTGGGCACCGAGCCCTGAGGTGGGTGCTGTTGTGGAGCTGCACCAGCAGGCAGTGGGCAGAAGCCAGAGGCAGGAGCTGCCCTCGGGGCACAGGCTGCTGGCAGCGCCCGCAGGCTGGGGGGTCTGCCGCTGCCCCTTTCCTCCTCACCCAGCGCCACGTAGCGCTGCTGGCTCCCAGCTGGTTGTTCAAACAGGCTGCTCTGGGCACCCAAGAGCAGTTCTGGCAGCGGTGAGAACCGAGCGAGCAGCGCAAGGATCATTATGCAACGGAGCATCTTTCGATCAACAGATGGAAATAAGCCCATGAGATGTAAATCGCCTGCTTGATAAGCGAGCCGCTACGGAACGAGAGATTCAGGCTTCCCAGGGAAACTTCAGCGCTCAGAGCCACGTCTTGGCTACTTGTGTGACTTGCCAGCCTCTCCAAAGGCTCGGCCTCAGAAGGCTGCACGGGCAGCCAGAAGGAGCTTTCACAAAGGAGTGTTTGGATGCTCCTCAAAGCAAAAATGTATTCGGCGCACAGCTCAAGTGTGACACCGAGCCCGAGAGTTTCAGAAACAAGCTGATGGGGGTGGAGGTGATGGGGGAGCAGAGGCATAGGAAGAGAACAGCCAGTGCCTACAGGAGGTCAGAGCAAAGATCATAGAGTCATAGAATGGTTTAGGTTGGGAGAGACCTCAAAGATCATCCAGTTCCAACCCCCCTGTGCCATAGGCAGGGACACCTCCCACCAGAACAGGTCACTCAAGGTCTCATCCAGCCTGGCCTTGAACACATCCAGGGAGGGAGCAGCCACAACCTCCCTGGGCAACCTGTTCCAGTGTCTCGCCGCCCTCACTGTGAAGAACTTCCTCCTAACATCCCCTTTAAATCTCTCCTTTCCCAGTTTAAACCCATTCCCCCTCGTCCTGTCATTACAAGACTTAGTGAATAGTCTCTCCCCAGCCCTCCTGTACTCCCCTTCAGATACTGCAAGGCTGCTATAAGGTCTCCTCGAAGCCTTCTCATCTCCAGGCTGCAGAGCCCCAACTCTCTCAGCCTGTCCTCATAGCAGAGGTGCTGCAGCCCTCTGATCATCTTCGTGGCCCTCCTCTGGACTCTCTCCAGCAGTTCCAAGTCGTTCTTGTGCTGGGGGCTGCAGAAGATACTCTGTCCAGGCACAGAGGCATGAGGAAGACTGCCAGGGCGGCACAAAGCTCGCAGCAATGTGTCTGCAGAGCAGTGTCCCAGGGTCTGACAGTGTGCAGAGACTTCCCACGACAGAAGTGAGGCTTGTTTTTTATTCAGTAGGTGTCAGGTGGGTGGCTTGATTTTTTTTTTTTTTTCTTTCTCCTTCAATGACTTTGTCCAGTTTATTTATTTATTTATTTATTTAATTTATGTAAACCTTCGGCATCCACAACACTCTGTGGCAGAGATTTCTGCAGATTAATGACACGCTCTGCAAGGAACCAACTTCTGTTTGAAGAGGCAGAGCCTGTGAGCAAAATCACCTCTGGGTGACTTCTTCATGCTACTCACGATCTCAGAGACTGCTATCATTTTGTCCTGCAGTCACCTCTTTCCAGGCAAGGAATCACAGTCCATGGAGCTGTGCCTCCTATGGATGCTGTTCTCTACCCTTGATCAGCCTTGTTGCATATTTCTGAATATTTTCCAGGTATAAAAATGCTTCGACGACCAGGACAGAAAGAAAATTTAATCATTTCACCCGATTTCTGTGGCCTCTGCTCCTAGAAATGCTGGGCCACCCAAAGCAGCAGTTGGGAGAGAAGTGGCTCCTGTGAGCTGAAACTGCTGTGAGGTGGAGAGTCTGATTTAGAAAGATTTAGAGGCAATGCAACTTGGGAACAGAGTGGGCTTTGTTAATGTCTGTTTGCTGGGTGAATGGTGTAAATAAGCTCTCCCACCTTTCTTCTGAAGAAAACAGAGTGGAGGGAGGCAAAGCACCTCAAAGACAGCAGGAGCAGCAGGAGTGTCTCACAGAATCACAGAATGTCAGGAGCTGGAAGTGACCTCAAAAGTTCATTCAGTCCAACCCCCCTGTCAGTGCATGATCACCTGTACCAGATCACACAGAAACATGTCCATGTGGGTTTTGAATATCTCTGGAGAAGGAGACTCCACAACCTCCCTGGGCAGCCTGTTCCAGTGTTGTGTCACCCTCACAGTGAAAAAAAAATTCTTCCTCAGGTTCCTATGGGACTTCCACTCATTGCCCCTTGTCCTGTCATTGGGCATCACCGTGCAGAGCCTGGCTGCATCCTCCTGGCACTCACCTTTATGTATTTGTAAATGTGAACGAGGTCACCTCTCAGCCTCCTCTTCTCCAGGCAGCACAGCTCCAGCTCCCTCAGTCTCTCTTCATAACAGAGATGTTCCTTTCCCTTAATCATCTTCATGTCTCTGTGCTGGACAGCCTCAAGCAGTTCTATGTCCCTCTTGAACCGGGAGGCCAAGAACTGGACACAGTACTCCAGATGTGGCCTCACCAGGGCAGAGCAGAAGGGCAGGAAAACCTCTCTCGACCTACTAACCACAGCCCTTCTAATCCACCCCAGAATGGCATTGCCCCTCCTGGCCACAAGTGCACATTGCTGGCTTGTGGTCAACCTCTCATCACCTAGAACCCCCAAGTCCTTTTCCCCTTCTCTGCCTTCCAACAGGTCCAGTCCTCAACTGCTTCAAACTGGCAGAAGGGAGATTTAAAGGGGATGTTAGGAGGAAGTTCTTCACAGTGAGGGTGGCGAGACACTGGCACAGGTTGCCCAGGGAGGTTGTGGTTGCTCCCTCCCTTGAAGTGTTCAAGGCCAGGCTGGATGAGGTCTTGAGCATCCTGTTCTAATGGGAGGTGTCCCTGCCTGTGGCTCAGAGGGGTTGGAACTGGATCTTTGAGGTCTCTTCCAACCTGGATGGTTTAATTCTATGATTCTCTGATTCTATACTGATGCTCTTAGAGCATTCCTCAGCACAGAGCAAAGTCCAAGGGCTGCCTTCCTGGCAGCCCAGCTCCAGCTTCAGCCAAGAAACATTTCCCTTCCACTCTCTCTCTTTTTTTCTTTTCTTTTCTTTTTTTTCTTTTTCTTTTTTTAAGGTCAGAAGGTGAATAAAGGTTGGGTTTTTGTCCTGGGCACTTTTCTCTCCTTGTAACTTTCAGGCAGAGGCGTGAAACACAAGGAGATAACATTTCAAGCAAGACAATGGATTACCTTTGGACCGAGGTGGAGGCCCAAGGTGTCGATTATTTATAGACCTCATTTTCTGCTAGCAAATTTGCATAGGTGAACTGCTGGTGGCTGACAGGCTGAAAGCTGTGAGGCTTTGCAAGTCAACGCAGATACTGGAGAAGGGGAATAATTCAGCAGCCAGGCATCACTTTGTGTTATCTTGCACGGTGACCTCTGCGTGGCTGCACCCAACCAGCCTGGACGCAGACTGCGGCAGTGAGCCTGGGAAGAAAGGGGCAGAGGAGAATTTTGCCAGAGCACTGAGACTGCTCAGCTCTGGAGGGGATGGTTCATTATTCCTCCTGTCACTTTGGCGCTAGGGACTGCTTAGCAGGGCCAGGTCTGCCCTGCCACGTGTAAGGGATTTGGGCTCCTCTCGTGGAGCTTAGAGAGCTCTCATACACACACTGTCACTAGGAGTAACTCCAGCCTGAGAAGCTAAACAAACACTCCTACGCCTGCTCTGAAGCAGAGGTGCTGCTGGTGTCAGCTGGGTGGATTGCTCCTGCTGTCATCAAACAGGTGATTGCACTGCCAGGAGCCAGAGTGTGCCTTTGCAGGAGAGACTGTTCAGTTTGGAGAAGAGGAGGCTCCCAGGTGACCCTCTTGTGGCCTTCCAGGATCTGAAGTGGGCTACAAAAAAGCTGGGGAGGGACTTTTTAGGTTCTCAGGGAGTGACAGGACTACAGGGAATGGAGCAAAGCTGGAGGTGGGGAGATTCAGATTGGATGTGAGGAGGAAGTTCTTCAGCATGAAAGTGGTGAGAGCCTGGAATGGGTTGCCCAGGGGGATGGTTGGGGCCACATCCCTGGAGGTGTTTAAGGCAAGGCTGGATGAGGCTTTGTCCAGCCTAATCTAGGGTAGGGTGTCCCTGGGCATGGCAGGGGGATTGGAACTAGATGATCCTTGTGGTCCCTTCCAATCCTGACTGATTCTATGACTCGTCACTTTCCTCACTGATGACATTGCAAAAAGTCCTCTGAGGATGAGGCTCCTCAGTGCACGTTGCAGAAGGTGTAGCTGCAACCTGGCTGCAGCTTGTCCCTGAACACCCAGGCTCAGGAGCCACTAAAGGGCATGCACTAAATGCAACACAATGTACCTGTTCTTCAGAAGAAGGTGTCACAGAAGCCACACAAAGATGGTAGCTGGGGAGAAGGGCTCAGTGGCTTACCTTCAGAGAGCCTCTGCAAAGAGGAATGCTGACTTAAGAGCACACACCAGCGGGAAGAAAGTGTCTGGCTTGCAGGAGCAGTGCCATGCTGCTGCTCTCTGGCACCTCTCCTGAGCACCTCCCTGCAGTGGGGGTACCCCTGCTCCTCCAGCTGCTGCTCTCTGGCACTTCTCCCTGCAGTGGGGGTCACCCCTGCTCCTCCAGCTGCTGCTCTCTGGCACCTCTCCCTGCAGTGGGGGTCACCCCTGCTCCTCCAGCTGCTGCTCTCTGGCACCTCTCCCTGCAGTGGGGGTCACCCCTGCTCCTCCAGCTGCCCAGGAAGGGCTTCCCCGCTCTGCCTTGGGCTGCTGCCATTGCTCCCAGGCTCCAGGCAGCAAGCCCAGCCACAGAGGAGGCCTGGGCAAAGTCAGATCCAATTGCACAAAGCTGGATCATGGACCATAAAACCAGCTTTGCTTAGTTAATCCTCTGATTGATTTTAAGGCCTTGCAGAGACTGAAAGACTATTAAGGGATTTGCGTTGGCAGCTCTGGCAGCACAGGCACCATTTCCTCTTCTGCTCTTCTCTGGTGTTTTCTCACTTGTAGCCTGAGCCCCTTCCCAGTGCAGGGCAGCCCTTAATCCCCCATTTAAACTGTACCATCTTGCTCTTTGCTCAAAGTCCATCTGGAGGACAAATACTCTCATGCTATTTAAGAAACAACTAAAGTCTGATGGTGCTGACTTGGCAGCAGTTTTCTGGGCACTGGCTGTGGGTGCCCCACAGGACACTTGCTCTGGTGAGGTTGCTCCCCTCTGCACCCCTGTCTGACTTGCCTGGGCCCCTACTGCCTTCCCCACCAGCCCACTCCTGGCACACTCAGCCCTCAGGTTTGGTTTTTCATCTCCCAGGCAGGGTGGCAGAGTAGTGAGTCTGGTACCAGCCCTGGTAGTAGTGGGCAGCTGTGAGCCCACTGAGATATGGGGTCCATGAGAGGCATTTCCCAGCAGCCACTGACCTGTGGGAGGGGTGGACACCTCTCTCTACAGCAGCTGTGGACCCTGCCACACCACACCAAAGGAGAGGAGCTAAGGCAGCTCTTGGTATCAGCATGCCTGGCACCAGGAATCTCTGGCTTCATGCTTCACTCTCCACGTTCCTGGGAAGCAGAAGAGTGAGAGCAACAACAATCACAACAGCAGCACTCCTGAGGGACTGCCCTGAGTGTCCTGCTCTGTTCCTGGCACCATCATCCTCCCTTGATGAGTCCATCTAGACTTGTGCATGCCCAGCAACAGGGCAAACACATTGAGGGTCTCTCATCACAGCCCTCAGGAGCTGCTGCCCAATATGCTTTGCTTTTTCCACTGTAATTTTCCTCTCAATCCTTGAAGCTCACCTTAAGCAGCTCCCTTCCCCAGGTGTTGCCTTCCTTCTGGAGCTCAGCTTGGCAGAAGCCTGGCAACACATCCCCCGTTGCTCCCTGTCTCACTTCTTCACCAGCCCCAGCTCTGCTTGGATGGGATGCAATGTGCTGAGTGTGCAGACCTGAAATGCTTGCTCCTGCCTTTGACTGCTCATGTGCCTGCCTGTTTTCTCCAGCACCTGCCTCCTCATGTCCAGATTCAAACTGCAGATAATGTAACCCTGCTAGCCTCCTGGGCAGGGCTGTGTATGCTGGGAGAAATGCTGGCCTTGAAAATTGGGTGTGAGCCTGTGGGATTCTTCAGATATTTTCTGCTGCTGGGATTGTCTGGAAGAGGCTGGAGTCTGAACCCTCTCAAGTTCATGCCACAAGTTATGCCCAGGTAAGTGTCTGGCAGGCCACTCTTCTAGACTGCAGGAGGCCAAGACACAGGCTGTGATGTCCTCTTCTCTTGGTCAGGCACTTTCCTTGTTGCAGGAGGTAGAAGCTTTCCAAGGAGATGTTCTTAAGCAGCAAGCTCAAATCGTTGCCCTGCTCCTCAGACTCTGTGCAGGGCATAAGCACTCTGCTCAGCTGGATGCCCCAGGCACCTGCAACTAGGAAAAGCCACTCAGCAGAGACTGTATCAGTACAGTCTGGTGTAGACTACAGATTTCACCTTGTAGGATCTGGACATGCTCAGCTGTAGAGCACTAGTCCTGGGGCACACAGAAAAAAGCAGATCCCAGCTTCCTCCTTGGTGCTGGTACAATACTGCTCTGTGGCTCTGGCCCTAGGCTGGCATCTGAGACCAGGCTGTAAGTGGTGCTGTTGTTCAGGGAGATGCAGCCTCCTGGATTTCCTGCCTTGGTTGTGCTACAGCCACGGATTTGGAAGTCTGCACCCAGTCTATGCTGTGTGTGTGAGATGCAAAATGCTCTCCTGGGCCACGCTGCACAGCTCGCTTTACTGGAGATGACTGCTAGGTGCTGCAGAAAGCCACCAGCCCAGCAGAGCAGGGTGCATGGCAGGCTGCATTTGGGGAGTCCTTCAGAGGCTACACAGAGCCATCAGCCCAGCAGAGCAGGGTGCATGGCAGGCTGCATTTAGGGAGTTGTTCAGAGGCTGCAGAAAGCCACCAGCCCAGCAGAGCAGGNCATCTGTCGAGTGGTCCAGAGGCTGCATAGAGCCACCAGCCCAGCAGAGCAGGGTGCATGGCAGGCTGCATTTGGGGAGTCCTTCAGAGGCTGCATGGAGCCATCAGCTCAGCAGAACAGGGTGCATGGCAGGCTGCATCTGGGGAGTTCTTCAGAGGCTGCCCAGAGCCATCAGCCCAGCAGAGCAGGGTGCATGGCAGGCTGCATCTAGGGAGTCTTTCAGAGGCTGCACAGAGCCATCAGCCCAGCAGAGCAGGGTGCATGGCAGGCTGCATCTGGGGAGTTGTTCAGAGGCTGCTGCCAGCTCCACTCAGCTCTGCAGCATGCGTGGGCTGGCAGCTGCTCTGCAGCATGTGCAGGGTGAGCCTGGTGATGCTCAGTCCAGGTCTCAGGGCAGGCATGTGCTCAGTGCAAGAGACCCACCACAGACTATGAGCTGAGCCAGCTGAAAAAAGAGGTTTATTACAGCAGCTTGAAAGAGGATGAAAAGCTCAGGGGAGGGCTTTTAATGTGCCAGAGGCCTTCAAATGGAAAGAGCCTAACCCAACAGGCTCTGGGTCTAAAGCACCCAACTCTTTGTCTGGCTCCAGTACTGCCTGCCCATCCCTGCCACGGGGCTGAGAAACGTCACAGATCTGGTGTCTTCTGCTGATGTGACTTAAAGAGCAGGCCACATACCAAAAAGGAGAACACAGGATGGGAACGAGGCCCTGGCAGGATTCCCAGCACTGGGAACAATCCAGTGTGAGCCCGAGAGGGTTTGCAGTGGGCACATGAAGCATCTCTGCTGCTCTTGAGGATGACCAGGAAACAGAGAAGCAAGAAACCCTGAGCCCTTCAACCTGGCATCAGCTCCACACAACACAGTGGAGTAAACAGTGAAACACCTGGGAAGAAGGTCCAACAAGTACTGTGTAAGAGGGACTTGTTCAAAGAAGGCTGTGCCAAGCAAGTCTTAAAAGACTTCTTCACTCAAAGCACTGACCCGGATAGAATTTCTGTCCCCTTACAGCAGTCTGATACACTGCTGCATAATGAACTTTAAAAAAAAGCAGGTAACCCACTGACAAAAATGTCTCTGTAAGGCAGAGCAGGGGTGGAGGCTGGAGGCTGGCAAGCAAGCAAGCAAGCAGTAATCTGAGCTCCCAGTGATGACTTTGTGATGGGCATGGGCATCAGAAGGCTGCATCAGGTGCATCATGAGCATTAGGTCTCCTCTTGGGAAGCAGAGAGGGGCAGCAGGGTTTTCTGAGCCTCTAACTTCAAAAGACCTCCAGCCATGCCAGGGTGATGGTCTGGTGGGGCCATATAAGCTGCCATGTTCCTGCTTTCTGAAATAGTAGGAGAGTTTTGAAGCTGCAAAACTGGAATGTGGGCAGAGACCTGATGGTTCTGTGGTGCTTGGCTGAGCAAAGCTCTGGTTATAACCCACAACCCCCAGAGGGAGGGAGGGAGGGCAGGTTCTGTTTCTGCTTAACCAGGGTCTCCTGCCATTGCACCATTATAATATCAAAGAACTCTGTGCTGAGAACTAGATACAACAGCAGGAGCAGCCCCAAAAGGACCCAAGTTGAGGATCTCAGTGGGGTTTACTGCAGGAAGGTAGGATTCAAGCCATAGTCTGGAGAAATAAAAGACTCAGGGGACAGGATCAGTCTTTAATTATCTGGGAGTTAATGTGAATGAGCAGCAGGATAAGGAGAAGGAGAGACAGAACACACTAGGATGAGATGCACTGACCTGAAGGTAGGGAAGGAAAAATTTATGCTAGATGGAAAGAAAAGAAAACAATACAAACCATGACTGGCACAAAGCAGACTTCTACAGGGAGAGGTTAAAAACGTAGTCACAGGCAATATTTAAAAGGAAATCAAACACAGTGTTGGCAGAAGAGTTGTGACAAATGACTGCAGCATTTGGTAGGACCAAAGGATCTTTCCCAGCCCTACCTGCTGGCAGCTTCCAAACAGTGCTGGATCCCAGATACCTTCACCTGGAAGATGAGTGAGCATTGGCCATTGGTTATTGAATAAAGAACTGCTGGGGTATTTAAGACACTAATCCTTCAAAAAGAGGAGAGATGCTCTTTAGAAAGCACTCTAAAGGGGTAATTAAGCCTATTTCTATCTCCTTTTGCAGGGGATCTGTATTTGCAGCGAGCACCAGGTGCTGCTGTATTTTACTCTAAGCTAAGTGACTCCCATTCCTACTCCAGTACTGAATACTCAATTATTCTTAATAAATCTTGCTCAGCTCCACCTCCCCTCACTCCTATTAAGGCACCCCTCCAAGAACACATCCAGTCAGGCTTCCACTCAGCTGATCCCTAGAAGCAAAAGCTTCCACTGCATTATTTTTACACAGAGTTTTCCAGTTTCTAGTCACAATAAATTCAAACAGAAAATAAGAAAAGTTTTTCCTGAACAGGCAGGATTTGTCCCAAAGAAGCTTTTCAGGGCAGTGTTTCTCTGCCTCAAACACTTTACCATAATCCCAGCATAAGGGGGTTTGGAAGGACTTCTGGAGCTCCTCTAAAGCAGAGTGACCCAGGGCAAGTTGACCAGGAACTGCATCCAGGAGGGTTTGGAAAGGCTGCAGAGAAGGAGACTCCACAACCTCTCCATGCAGCCTGGTCCAGGGCTCTGGCACCTTCACACCAAAGTTGTTTTTCCTTTTGTTCATCTGCCTGACAAAAAAAATTCCCACTAGCAAGAAACATTTTGCCACCTGACCTTGCACTTGATTATTTCCTGTCCATCTAAGGTCAGGACTGGCAGCTTGACCTCTTGAGTTTCAGGAGTGGGCTTGTCCACAGCTGAGGAGAGCCCTGGTTTCTTCCCACCAAGAACTCGTTTATTGTAGCCTCAGATGAATCTTTCCTATGGCTGTGGTTAACCTCTTCCTATGGTTAGGCTCCTTCTGATTCACCTATGCTAAGTATTGTGCAATTAAACATCCCCCATCGAGCAAACCAAGCCTTTATTAGAGCTGCAGAAGGCCTCTTTGGCTGGCTGAACTGGGTCTTCTGCTTTCGTTCCCATGACTTTTTCAGAACAGGTTTGGGAGTTCTCATCCTTGTGCTGCATAAAGCTGTGACCAAAAGCTTTCATGAGATGGTTTGAAAACACAGACAGAAAAGGTGGTGGTGCTGGCAGTGTGTGTGTGTGTGTGTTGGAGGGGTTGTCCTTTCAGTCTGCTTCATACAGACCTCTGTTCTTTGAGGCCAATCCTTTGTTCTTTGGTGGAAAACATCATCTTTGTAAGACAGGTGGCTCATACAAGTCCCCTGTAGGGAAATGAGCCCTCCCAAAGAGAGCAAGGCGCACATCTGGGCTGGAGCAACCCTCGCTATCAATGCAGGCTGCGGGAAGAGGTGATAGAAAGCAGCCCTGTGGAAATGACTTGAGGATGCTGATGGATGAGAAGCTGGACATGAGCAGGCAGTGTGAGCTTGCAGCCCAGGAGGCCAATGGATGCATTGCTGGCAGATGGAAAGAGGGAATTCTGCCACTTTGCTCTGCTGGAGTATTGTGTCCAGGTCTGGAGCCCTCCACATAGAAAAGACATGGACCTGATGGAGTGGGTCTAGATTAGGGAGACCTAATAGCAGCCTTCCAGTACCTGAAGGGGGTTACAAAAAGGATGGAGAGAGACTGCACGAAGGCCTGTGGTGACAGTACAAGAGGCAATGGCTTCAAACTAGAGCAGAGAGATTTAGATTGGATGTTAGGAACAAGGAGAGGGTAGGACAGGACAGGAATAGAATAGAATAGAATGGAATAGAATAGAATAGAATAGAATAGAATAGAATAGAATAGAATAGAATAGAATAGAATAAGCCAGGTTGGAAGAGACCTCCAAGCTCATCCAGTCCAACCTAGCACCCAGCCCTATCCAATGGCACTAAGTGGCCAAGGCTTTTCTTCAACACCTCCAGAGATGGCAACTCCACCACCTCCCTGGGCAGCCCATTCCAATGGACAGGATGACCTTTGAAGGTCCCTTCCAACCCAGCTCGTTCTATGATTCTGTGATCTTGGGACATTCCTCAAACCGCAAATGTAAGCAGCTGACAAAAAAAAAGGAGCATCTATCACTGGGGAAGAAAAAAAAAAAAAAAAATCTGTACTATGTGAACAGCTCCAAAAGCAAATGCACAAAAAAATACAAGGTCTAAAAAATGTACCTGATAGTGAAAGACACTTTTGTGGTAAACCCCAGTATGGGCAATATCTAATTATTGGTGGAATCTACTAGGGAAAACCTTTTGTGTTGGACTCACAGCTCAGTAACAATCCTTTGGGATTTCTGTAGGGGAGTTGCAGAGAAAGGTTTCCTTCCAAGCCTGGGACAAAGTTTGCTGCGGAGTTCTGAGGAGCAAATGAACTTGTGGGTTTGACTCCTCTGTTTCCCTTCTCACACAGTGTCTCCTCCACTTGAACGGCAGAGCACAGAGGCTGAACACGAAGGCTTCATGTTTTATTAATGGTGGCCAATGCATTTCCTGTTTTCATGCTGATAACCTGCCGAGGGAGAGGAAGGGAATTCAGGTGGCAAGACCTCGCATCCATTTTCCTTCTACCCATGAACAGTTCACAGGTGGGTATTCCACCAGCAAAATCTCTTTGTTGCATGTATTACCGCGTTCCTGGGGAGGCTTAGCTGGGGTGGTTGGCTTCACAGCTGCTGGCACGCAGCTCTGCCATCCTCCCTCTTTTTCCAGGCAAGTTCTCTTCAAGGTGATAGCTCCTGATCCAATCAGTGGAGATGATGAAGTGGGATGGAGCACTGCCCTGGGAGGAGAGGCTGAGGGACCTGGGGGTTTTTGGTCTGGGGAAGAGAAGACTGAGAGGGGATCTAACCAATGTTTACGAATACCTGAAGGCTGGGGGTCAGGATCTAATCAATGTTTATGAATATCTGAAGGCTGGGGGTCAGGAGTGGGGGGGACAAAATCTTAGAATCAGAATCCCTCGGGGTTGAAAGGGACCACAAGGATCAGCCAGTTGAACCCCCCCTGCCACGCCAAGGGACACCCTACCCTAGATCAGGCTGCTCACAGCCTCATCCAGCCTGGCTGCAGACACCTCCAGGGAAGTGGCCCCAACTACCCCCCTGGGAAACCCATTTCAAGCTCTCACCACTCTCTCATGGTGAAGAACTTTCTCCTCACATCCAATCTGAATCTCCCCACTTCCAGCTTTGCTCCATTCTCCCTAGTCCTGTCACTGCCTGATAGCCTAAAAAGTCCCTCCCCAGCTTTTCTGTAGCCCCCTTCAGATCCCGGGAGGCCACAAGAAGGTCACCTGGGAGCCTCCTCTTCTCCAACAAAGGTCTGAGTCTCATGAAACACTTCTGCAAATGCTGTGAAATAATTTTGCAAAGAAAGAAAAAAAAAAGAAATCCCCCTCTATGACTCCTGTGTTGCCCAGAGATGCCTCCAGCCTCTTCCAGTACCTCCCATTCCCTTTCTTGTCATGTATCCAAGACAAGAAAAATTAAATCCCCTCTATGACTCCTGTATTGCCAAGAGATGCCTCAGCCTCTTCCAGTACCTCCCATTCCCTTTCTTGTAATGTATCCAAGACAAGAAAAATTAAAACCCCCTCTATGACTCCTGTATTGCCCAGAGATGCCTCAAGCCTCTTCCAGTGCCTCCCATTCCCTTGAAGCAGCAAACACTGGAACAACAATTGCCTGCCTACAGCTGCTTCTTCCCATAAAGCCTACAGGCCACTTTCCCAACAAGAACAAATTCCTTCTCTCCACAGCCTGTGTGCAGCTCAGCGTGGCCCTGCTCTGTGGCAGGGGGGTGGGGTTGCACCACCGAGCTCTTGGGGTTTCTTTTAGGACCTTTTTCTTTGAAAGATAACCAGAACTGTGATGGGATCGGTAAGCTGCTCTGTGTTGGCAGGCAGACATGGATGCCTGGAGGTGCAAGTGCAAGTGTGTGGTCCTGGGTGTGGGGAAGAAAGGAGAAGGGTGGTGACCTGAATGTTGGAACAGAGTTCAGAGCAGAATTTTTTGTTTTGTTTTGTTTTGCCTTTTTAAAAAAATTCTTTCTTTCTTTCTTTCTCTCTTTCTCTTTCTTTCTTTCTTTCTTTCTTTCTTTCTTTCTTTCTTTCTTTCTTTCTTTCTTTCTTTCTTTCTTTCTTTCTTTCTTTCTTTCTTTCTTTCTTTCTTTCTTTCTTTCTCTCTTTCTCTCTTT
>VWZI01010199.1:77675-88552 GCA_013396835.1 Psilopogon haemacephalus
GGCTATCAGGTAGTGACAGGACTAGGGGGAATGGAGCAAAGCTGGAGGTGGGGAGATTCAGATTGGAAGTGAGGAGGAATGGAGTAAAGCTGGAGGTGAGGAGATTCAGACTGGAAGTGAGGAGGAAGTTCTTCACCATGAGAGTGGTGAGACCCTGCAATGGGTTGCCCAGGGAGGTGGTTGGGGCCACATCTCTGGAGGTGTTTGCAGCCAGGCTGGCAGAGGCTGTGGGCAGCCTGCTCTAGGGTAGGGTGTCCCTGGGCATGGCAGGGGGGTTGGAACTGGCTGATCCTTGTGGTCCCTTCCAACTCTGACTGATTTATGATTCTATGATTCTATTTTGTTCTAAAAATAACTTTCAGGGTTGGTTTGGGTTTTGTTTTTTTGTGTTTTGTTTTTTTTTTCCCCTAAATGAAGATTTTTATTTTTCCTCAGAATTATTTCTCCACTTTGTTGCCCTCAGATTTTTTTTTTTTTTACTTTTCTTTATCCTCAGCTAATTTAAGATAAAAAAAAAACAAAACAAACCCAGTTGGCTGTTGCTTCTGCATCCCCAAGAGAAAGAGATCCTAGGAGACAAGCATGGCCTTCCTGCACTAGAAACACCACCTCTTAGAACATGACAAGAGAAGATGGCTCTTGTCAGCTCACATGAACATATTTCCACAAGAGACTGGTTCCTTCTTTCAGAAAGTTTATGCCAGAAAGACAAATACTCACTTTGATCTGCCTGCACGAAGATACAGATGTGTGCCCATAGGGAGGTCAATGCAGGATCAAGTTCAGGGCAAACTGCTGGTTCCACTGCTGGCAGCAAGGCTGGCATCTTCCCCAGGTAAAATATGAGTGAGTCTGTTGGTGTTCCACTTTTTTTTTACCCCACTGTTGTACTTTCAGCTTTTTCTTAGGATTAGCTCTGGCAAGAATGTAGCTATTTCTGAGATGGAATCAAGGCAAAAGAGAACTCTGTGAATGAAACTTGGGCATCTTCGCTGGCATTGCTGGTGACACTTGCAGACCTCAGCTGTCTGGTTCCTATCTTGCTAGGTTCTGCCCAGCTCTTCCCAGTTCAATGAAGGAAAGTCTGTTTTGCCCAAGGTGAAGAGGGTTAACAGCTGAAGAGCCAATTCATGTGTTAAGGGTAACAAGGGTGGCTCCACTCTTCTCACCAGGTGCTGGGCTGGAAGGATAGGGAAATGCTTGAAAGAGTCCAGAGCCACAGAAGTGATTAAGGGAGTGGAACATCTTCCTCGTGAGGAGAGACTGTGGGAGCTGGGGGAGCTTTATCTTGGAAAGGAGGTGCCTGAGAGGTGACCTCATTAACGCTTATAAATAAGCAAAGGGTGAGTGCCAAGAGGCTGGAGGCAGGCTCTGCTGGGTGATGCTCAATGACAGGACAAGGGGCAAGGGGTAGAAGCTGAGGCATAGGAAGTTTCATTTAAACATGAGGAGGAATTTCTTCCCTGTGAGGGTGACAGAACACTGGAACAGAGCCCAGGGAGGTTGTGGAGTCTCCCTCTCTGGAGATATTCAAAACCTGCCTGGATGCACTCCTGTGTGATCTGCTCTAGGTGTTCCTACTCTGGCAAAGGGGTTGGACTGGATGAGCTTGGGAGGTCCCTTCCAGCCCCTAACCTTCTGTGATTCTGTGATCCTGTTCCTGAAGCAAGCAGCCAGAAAGGCACAGACCCCAAGAGTGAACCCATTCTTTCAAAAGTCTAAAACACATCGAGTTTGTCTGTGCTACCCTAAAGGGCCAATATATTTTTTTTTCAGGTGAAGTCTGTCTCACCTGCTGATAGAGTTTTTTTACAGCCAAGTTGTTTCTGAACTGAGCTATGAGTAGGTCAAGCCTATCTTTTGTCTGTTTTTGCCAGGTTGCCTGGTTGATGTTTGATGACAAACAGTTTCAAACTGAACGTGGGGGCAGGGGAGCAGATGAATCACAAAATGAAAGGGAAGGCAGACACCTCATCTGGGAAAATAAAGATTTCTCTTTCTTCTAAAGCCACCTTAATTTGTTGTATTCATGAGCAGCAGCATGGCATAGCCTTTTCTTCACTGCCAACTAATGGTTCCTGGGGAAAAAAAAAAAAAGGCAAAACAAACAAACAAACAATTAGGAGAGCCTCAGAAGTAATGACAAGGGATGAGACAATCTTTGTTTAGGGTTGCTATGAGTTAGAAACCCATCTAAAACATCTAAAATAACACTGAAAACCAGGCCCCTCTCTGAACATAAATCAGAGGTCACTTCAAGGGCAGTAATTCCACACAGCCATCACATACTTGAGCATCCACAAGAACGTGGCTGGAAACACACCACACCAGCTAAGCTTTCACCCATGGCACTGCCTATGAGCTTAGCTTGCAGGGAGAGGAAAAGCAGCAAAATAGTTGAGTCTGAGTTTACTTTAAATTAAAGAAAACCCAAAACCAAAAACACAGCAAAACAACACTCCCTCCTTTATTCAAAATACCCAAACACCCCAAGACCCAGCAAAAAAACCCCCAAAAACCCAGGGAAGAGACACAGATGGATCCAGTTCTGACGATCCACATCTATCTCCTTTAAGAACAACCTGATGCATGGCTTCTGGGCACATGGTAGAGCTCCACATTCCCACAAACACTCTGCCCATGAGTCATGACGGAGGGAACGAATAAAGGAACAAAAGAGTAACAGCAACCAGACAGCAGGTGACTCATCCTGATACAAACTGGCTTTGTCAGTTCCATTTTTAATCACGAGAACAGGCAGCACTACTGAGTATCATCCTGTGGGTGTCACAGCAGCAGGTTTTGCAGTCAGTTTAAATGAGCCAAAACATAATGCAGGGCTGCAGAAAGGACTCCACCGGGCAGACTGTACCTCCTGGAAAGCAACATCCAAAAGGATTAGCCTGGTCTCAAAGGCTGCTATGAAGACAGTTGGATTTGCCTTGTGACCTGAGCTAGGTTGTGTGGTCCTGCTCTGGCAGGGGGTTTGGACTCGATGACCTCTTTGGGTCTCTTCAAACCCCTGACATCCTGTGATTCTGTGAGCCTGTGATCACAGGAGGTTGCAGCTCAACACAAGGGGGAACTTTTTTGCTGTAAGGGTCCCAGAGCACTGGCACAGGCTGCCCAGAGAGGTTGTGGAGTCTCCTTCTCTGGAGACTTTCAAAGCCTGTCTGGATGTGTTTGAGTGTGACCTGAGCTAGATTGCCTGGTCTTGCTTTGGCAGGGAGGTTGGACTCAATGATGTCTTTGGGTTCTTTCCAACCCCTGACATCCTGTGAGCCTGTCAGCCTGTGATTACAGGAGGTTCCAGCTCAACACAAGGGGGAACTTTGCTGTAAGGGACACAGAGGAGTGGAAGAGGCTCCCCAGAGTGGTTGTGGAGTCTCCTTCACTGGAGCCTGTCAAGGCCTGTCTGGATGTGTTCCTGTGCAACCTGAGCTACATTGTCTGGTCCTGCTCTGGCAAGGTGATTGGACTCAATGATCTCTTTGGGTCTCTTCCAATCCCTAACATCCTGTGAGCCTGTGATGAGTGGTTTTATTTGGTCTCATAAGCAGACAACAGGTCCTCAACCCAGAGTTGCAGATTAAGCAGAATAGTTTAACAGGTAGGGCTGAGGGCTTGGCTGTAGCACAGCATCACTTAGCAGCACAGAAAGCCAGCATGAAGGAGAGCAGACAATGCTGCAGTGTTCGCAGTGGTCCAGGCTGCAGAGTTGTTTTAAGCTTCCAGAAGAGTTGGTTACTTTATGCCAGTCACATAACACTGTCACTGTACAGTGGAAAGATCAAATTGTAGATATAGATACCCAAGGCCAAAAAAATCTTTTCTTTGATGGGGCAATCTCCATACCAGTCACAGAAAAACGTCATTGGGGATCTATTGTCTACACTGCTGTAAGGCAGCAGTGAAGCTGAAGCAGCACAGCCAGGTCTGGAGTCAGCAAGAAGGCTAGAATACCACCCCTGTGTTACTCCTGAGTGTAGCATACCAGAGTACATTGCTTGTACTACAAGAGCAGCAGTCAGATACTCTGGTTTTGGGCAGAAAGGGCCTGTTAACAGTTCAAGTGCTTCAACATCTGGACAAGACCCAAGCACTACCAGCATCTGACTTCAGGCTCCAGCCTAGCTCTTGTTCTTGGTACTTTCCACAGAAACCAGTCTCACAGCTGATGTCACTGTAAAGCAAATGGGAACACCCTTGATGCCTTAAGGATTCTATATAGAATCATAAAATGGTTTAGGTTGGAAGGGACCTTAAAGCTCAGCCAGTTCCAAGCCCCTACCATAGGCAGGGACATCTCTCACTAGAACAGGTCGCTCAAAGCCTCATCCAACCTGGCCTTGAACACCTCCAGGGAGGGAGCGGCCACAACCTTCCTGGGCAACCTGTGCCAGTATTGCCTCACTCTAAAGAACTTCCTCCTAACATCCCATTTAAATCTCTCCTCTGCCAGTTTAAACACATTCCTCCTCGTCCTGTCATCACAAGACCTTCTAAACAGTCCCTCCCCAACCTTCCTGTAGGTCCTCTTCAGATACTGGAAGGCCACTCCAAGGTCTCCTCGAAGCCTTCTCTTCTCCAGGCTGCAGAGCCCCAACTCTGATAGCCTTGTAGGAGAGCTGCTCCAGCCCTGGTTTGCCATGGGAGATTCAAGCACCTGTGGGTGGGAAACCCTTGATGCCCGAGCACCCCTCCACTTCCTGCTGCTGCCAGGGACATTCCCACCCCGGAGTCCTTCCCAGGGCCACCGAGCTGGTGACAGCAGAGTGCCGCTGCAGGGCACGGCCGGGGGCGGGGGGCTCAGGGGCAGCTGCCGGCCGAGGGCGAGTTGCGGCCGCCCGGCGCTGTCCGCGGTGCTGAAGCGCTGCCGGGGCTCGGAGCGGGGCGGGCAGCCCCAAGGGTACTTGCGCCACGGGCAGGAAGGAGTTCAGGCTGCTCAGCTTTCGGTTCAGGATGAATCCCGACTCCAGCGACGGTTTTCAGGGACAATCAGGGCAGCCAGGAAAACAGTGACATGCAGAAACGGCTGATAAAATTGCAGCGGAACGTCTGTTGACATTGATTGTGAGCCCGCGGGCCGCGATGAATGATTGAAACACCAGGCTTGTTAAAGCCAGAATGCTTTTGATTTCTCTTCTCTGTGCTGAACAAGATTTAGCTGGAGGGAAGTTAACTATCAGCTAATTGACATTGAATTAACCATGAAATGCAGTATAACTACTTTCCTTCTGAAGTACTCTTCAGCAAGGCTTTAACAAGGCTTTTAATTATTGATTATTGCTTATAACGCACAGTAGATCTCCTTTTATTTGTTTTAAAATCTGGTGCCCTTCAAAGGTGCCAGCTCAAGTGCTCTCTGTAGTTCACCTATCTACTAATGGAAGCCAAACAAGTAATCAAAGGAAAAACTGTGCCTTCCTCTGGCAGAGCGTTGCAGCATAACAATAGTTTTTTCTCTGCTAGCCAGGTCAGGTTAAGAAAGAGATATTCCATAGCAGTTAGGTTAAGGAACCCACTGTACCCTTCAGCAAAGGTGGGAAAATTGAGGCAGACCTATGGTGCATTTTCAGATAATCTACTGAATTGACTATTGCCTTTGGGATGTGTTGTGGTTTAACCTCAGCAGGCAGCTCAGCCCCACACACCTGCTTCTTCCCTCCCTCCTAAAAAAACCTCATGGGTTGAGATAAAGGCAGTTTAAGAGGTCAAGCAAAAGCTGTGTGTGCAAGAAAAGCCAAATAAGGAGTCCATTCACTATCTGCCACTGGCAGGCAGATGTTAGCCATTTCCAGTGCAGCATGGCTCCATCACATGCAGCACTTACTGGGGAAGGCAAACACCATCACTTTGAACCTCCTTCAACTTCTTCCTTCCCCACAGCCTTTATTGCTGACTGTGATGGCACATGGTGTGGAGTATCTCTCTGGTTGGTTGGGTTCAGCAGTCGCACTGTGTCCCCTTCCAGCTTCTCACCCACCCCCCAGCCTATTTGCTGTCTGGAAGCAGTGCGAGAGGCAGAAAAGGCCTTGACAGTGTGTAAGAACTCTTTGGCAAAAAACTAAACCATCAGTGTGTTACCAACACTATTTTCATCACAAATGCAAAAGGCAGCACCACAGGGGCCAGTGTGAAGAGAAGCAAATATCTCCACCAACAGCAGCACAAAACAAGGACAGTGTTGAGGGAGCATTGTGTGCATGAGTGAAAGGGAAAATGCTTGTCTGCTGCACATCTGAGAGCCAGCCAAAGTACTGACAGCAGTGGGTACAATTACCATCAGTGCAGATGCATATGCTGCATGTCAACTACAAGAGGGTTACTGCTCAGCACACGCTGGGGAGATTGCAAAATCTATGTGGCTAATGGCTGTGAAGGGTGTGAGAGGAGAAGATGCTCAGAGAATTGTGCTGAATGCATCAGAACAAGGAGCCGGAAAACACTGGGAGCAATCAAATGCAAGAGGAAAAGAAAAGATTTCTGTGTGTTTAGAAGAGGTTACTGTTACAGCAGTGGACTCTGCTCCTTAAGGTATCTGCTCTCTCACCTGCAAGATGTTCCAGTGTCCTTGAAGTAGCACAGAGACCTGAGGAAACCACTGTCTTCTAAGAGACCTCAACCCTATAAACAACTTTAAGATACTGAACCTTCTATCTCTGATCCCCTTGGTCTTACTCATCCTGCCTTGGTCCTGAGAAATCACCCTGATGAAATCATAGAATGGTTTAGGTTGGAAGGGACCTCAAAGATCAGCCGGTTCCAACCCCCCTGTGCCATAGGCAGGGACACCTCCCACTAGAACAGGTCGCTCAAGGCCTCATCCAACCTGGCCTTCAACACCTCCAGGAAGGGAGCAGCCACAGCCTCCCTGGGCAGCCCATTCCAGTATCTCACCATCCTCACAGTAAAGAATTTCCTCCTAACATCCAGTTTAAATCTCCCCTCTTCCAGTTTAAATCCATTCCTCCTCATTACAAGACCTTGATAATAGTCCCTCCCCATCCTTCCTGTAGCCCCCTTCAGATACTATAAGACTACTATTAATGTTTGGTGCTGTATCATCTCGGTCACCATCCAATCTTTGTGTAAAATACAAACCCCAAGGGCTTTCAAGGTGACAGCAAGGCAGGCACAAGCTGTCTGCAGAGTGGTGGCTGCATGCCAGTGGGGCACTGTGGGTTAAACACATCACACTGAGCACATGAGGCTGTGATGTGCATAGAACAGCAGGTAAAAGTTGATGGGAGTTTCTCTCCCCATTCACTGTTAAGTGGGGCAAAGAAAACTGTTCCAGTGGCACACAACACACCTGGAATGTTACACTGCCTGCAGACTTTAACTCTCCAAGGGACAGTCTACGACAGTGTTCCCTCTTCTATTCTCCAGCACAGCAGCAGCTTCCTTCTACCCTCATCAATAAGTCAGGAAACAAGACAAGTTTTAGTTTGGTCTTCTTAAAAAGAGCCCCAAATCTAAGTTGTAGAGCACAATTTATCAAGCAAGCCACACTGCCTAGAGGGAGCAGAATCCTGCAAAAGGGAGAGAGACAGTATCACTTAAAGCTTTGAGTTCACACAAAGCATTCCCATTCAGCAGGTGTAGACATCAAAATAAATAGCCCTCTGGCAGTCTTCCAGATGGCCTAAATCTCCAGGCATATTCAGCCTGATTACCTTAGATTTTTTTTTTCAGGCTTGCTGTCTCTGCATTTACTTGTTCTACATCCCTTGCCAGCTACAGAGGAACAGCTGTGCCTGGCCTAGGGTGTGAACATCTGGTTCTGACTGTCATATCCAGCTGTGAGTTTTCTGCAACACAGCTCCATTAGCTACTAGTATAGACAAGTGCAAAAGAATGAGCATTGGAAGAAACAATTTAAAACCACTCGTTCTGAGGAAAGGCAGTCTAAAGCTGTGGCTTCTCAGAAGCAGATCCAAGTGGAAATGAACAGAGCAGTGAGAATATTGGGCAGGCACCATAAATTGCAGAGGCCAGAAACAGCTTTCTGGGAGGTGGTTGAGTCACCGACCCTGGATGTGTTTCAGGGTGGTTTGGACGTGGTGCTTGGGGATATGGGTTAAGGTGAATCTTGTAGAGTAGGGTTATGGGTTGGACTTGGTGATCCTGAGGGCCTTTGCCAACCTGGATGTTTCTGTGATAGGATAGAATAAGCCAGGTTGGAAGAGACTTCCAAGATCATCCAGTCCAGTCTATCACCCAGCCCTAGCCAATGGCACTAAGTACTCCATCCAGCCTTTTCTTGAACACCTCCAGGGATGGGGACTCCACCACCTCCCTGGGAAGTCCATAGGATAGGGTAACTGATCCCCTTGGCAAAGGACTCTTTTAACCTTTAACCTGCTTCAGCCTACACTGCTGGATGTCATCTGGGTGTATGTCCCAATTGGCAGTGACTCCTATCAGTAATAATTGGGGGGGGGAAATGTCTTCCCGAATCCCAAGACCAGATTCTGGCACTTTGATCCAAAAGCAAGTCTCTAGGAAGCGTGGAACGGCAAAGAGAGCTGGAGGATCAAGTTCACCTCCCACAGGCACCAGCAAGCCTGGAAAAGTCAGGCAGGCTGGGCAGGTGAGCAGCACTACAACTGCCTCTGCACGAAGTGGCTGCTGCTGATGCTGCCTGAACCTCAGGGACAGCCCCAGGCCCTGCTCTGGCTCTGCAGAGGGGGATTTCACACATGTAGGTGCTAGTGGCCTTACATGTGCTTGCTGGAATCATCAGTCTGGGCCAGAGACTGCTCAACTTTTCCCCCCTGTGAGGACAGGCAGGAATTTGAAGTGAGAAAAGGAAAGAAGAGACAAAGCACATTAACACTTTCCTGCCTTTGGCTCCAGGAAAGATCAGCCGCTTTTTGGATACCCTCCACATTGTGGCATTGTGGCACACAGAGCTCACATTCAGAGCCTGTAAAATCTGCCCAGAACAATATAAATCTGGAGCATTCAGGACTGCTTCAGAAGTGAAAGGGAAGAAACAGATGTTTACCAAAGCAGCAGCGTAGGAAAGACAGAATGAGCCTCCCTTGTGCCTCACATATCTGTGTGACTGCTACCACACAGCAGGATAGAGCCCCCACCCACCTCTGCAACTTCACTTGCAAGAGCTTAATTTTATGCAACACCTTAATTTCAGCTACTGATCCTGCTACAGCTAGCACAGCCTGCCTCTAGCCCAGGGCATACCCCTGCTACTGGCATAACTTGTGCTGCAGAATGGCTGAAGGGTGATGTTCAGCCTCAGTGTTCCCATGCACGTTATAGGTTTGCAGTAGGCTCAGACAAAGCTGGAGGCGGTGCTGCTCTTACCTTGCCCTTCCAGCTGCAGCACTATTTCTCTCCTGGGGGGAAAAAATTACAGGTTCTTCTCAAAGAGGATTAGTTTTTGTCTCCTGCACATTTCTTGGCTAGCCCTCCCAGCTCTCGGGCTCATGGGGAAAGACTGCATGGAGCACTTAGTGCCATTGATAGGTTGGACTGGGTGATCTTGGAGGTCTCTTCCAACCTGTCTTATTCTATTCTATTCTATTCTATTCTATTCTATTCTATTCTATTCTATTCTATTCTATTCTATTCTATTCTATTCTATTCTATTCTATTCTATTCTATTCTATTCTATTCTATTCTATTCTATTCTATTCTATTCTATGCTATGCTATGCTATTCTACTCTAATTCTATTCTGTTCTGTTCTGTTCTATTCTATTCTATTCTATTCTATTCTATTCTATTCTATTCTATTCTATTCTATTCTAAAGTGTTCCTAATACACTGCTCCTCAGTGTTAGGTTTGGCAGGTTGAGGTATGGGTTCCACAGATTCCTCCACACCCTCCCCATTCTCTGATTCTGGATGCATTTCCTTGTCAAGCCCATGGAGTGTAATTAGAAGGAACAGGTCCCAGGATGCCTTTCCTACTTCTGGCAGCTGACAGAAGGTGTGAGCTCAGCACTGCTGAATTCCACACCTCAGCCACACCCTTTGGAAGCTCTGTGGTACATCCTTCATATCAACAGGTCACATTGCCAGCCATGGTGGCCACCTACGATGGCAGGTCAAGGATCTTAAAGACCAGCAGTTTTATTATCCATAAAGAAAGGTCTCCCTCCCTGCAAGCATCACCACTTCCATCATTCCCTGCCCACTGCTCCACTCAACTTTCCATGTCCTGCTCTCCCACAGGTTTTCTTTTGGACGAGTGACTACCAAAACAGGCTTGGACAGCTGAAGGCTTTCCCAGTCTTGATTTGTTGGCTGTGTCTATTTCCATGAGGAGCTCTGGGTCCACACTGAAATGGTCTCCTTCGCTATCCATTCCCCTTGGCCCAACAGGCTCCCACCACAGTGGTTAATCTCAGCATTAATTCTAGAGGAGTAATCAACAGTACAGAAAACAACAACAACAACCAACCAAACAAACAAACAAAAAAACCCCCAACAACAACACAAAAACCAAACCAGACTAGATGGATGGGAAAGCAGTGTGCGCTTCACTAGGTTACGATGTGGTGAGCTGCTTTTGCCTTCATAGGTTTTTCTGCCAGTTGAGAACTTTCCCTCAAGGAAGTTCCAGAAAACCTTTTCTCAGCCTCTAGGAAACCATTTGTTTGGTGCAGTTAACTTCAGAGCCCTGAAAATTTTGTCAAGCACATCAAACCAAATGGCCCCCAGGCAAAGACCTTGCACAGCAAGTTTCAACCCACACAAAGTTCTCGTGCTAGCTTGTGAACCCCTGGAAGCAGAGGCTTACAGAGGACACCAAGTAGAGAGGGGGACCTTCTGAGGCTTTGATGCTCCATTAAAGAAAAGAAAAAAGAGAAAGGAAGGGAAGGGAAGGGAAGGGAAGGGAAGGGA
>VWZI01010199.1:147934-167986 GCA_013396835.1 Psilopogon haemacephalus
CTTGATATTTTGAAAATGTAGCATTATGGAAAAGTAAAAAAAATTATATATTTTTTTTTGGCAATACTTTAAGAGTAGTTTGAAGGTTATGTGAATTTCTACTTGCACACAGACTTAATCACACTGCTGCACATTATGCTTTCTAGAACCCTGGATAATTGGCATCACCAGGCAACTCTGCAGTGCAATACCTTATGCTGGGCCACCATACTGTGAGACCACAGAGTTGATAACTCACCTACCAGGAGTTGACAGACTACAGTGAAAATTGGAGGGGGGAAAAAAAAAAAAGGGGAAAAAAAAAAAAAAAAGGAAAAAAAGGGGGGGGGGGGGGAAGANAAAGGAAGAAAGAGGGGGGAGGGAGGCAGAGAAATACATTTTTAAAGATAACCTGGAGGCAAATATAATATTTATACTTATTTATCCTCACAGCACAATCATAAGCCCCAAAACATGTCTAATGAGGTGGAATTGCAAAATGGCCATGAGTCCCACTTACTTGGCTTCTCAGTGGTCTCTCAGCAGTCACATGGACCTATATTTTTCAACTATGTGACTGCTGCAGGCAAAACTCCTATAAGTACGAGCGAGAGTCGCAGCAAGTCCTTAACTCCCAGTGGTATTCATCCACAAAAATGCCAACCTAGGGAAAATGAGAAGACAGACCCAAAATAAAAAAAAAAAAATAAGTTGCAGGGGCAATTAAGCACTGCAGACAACTGTGCTTAGTGCTTGGTTCCCATTTGCAGGGCATCATCTGCTCAGGTGAACTTTCATTCAGGGCTTGGCCTCAGCTCTTTGAATGGCCTCAACTCTTCAAGGTTTCATAAAGAATCAAAAACATGGGAAAAAAACCAAACCCAAAGCCACAACCCAACACGTCAGAGAACTCTTCAATGTCATCACAGAGGAACAAGCCCTGGCCTGATCAGTATTGTGTCTTCCATCTGTCAGTTAGTAGATTCCAGCTTTGTTTCAAGCCCTTTTGGGAAGGATCTGATACTTGGCAAGACCTCTGGATTTCTCCAATGCCATAATTTAACCTCTGCATTTAACCCAGCTGCTGAGCTAGGACATGGTTTCCAAAACATAGCCCCAGATTCCTAATGTGCTGAAAAGCTCTACTCTCACCCCAATATCCTGATTTATAGAACAGTTCGGAGTTGGAAGGAACCTTTGAAAAGTCATCTAGGCCATCTGGGGGAAGCTTGGTCAAGGATTACATCTGTACATTAACTCTGCAGTGGTTGCTTCTTCCCTCTTCAAACACCTAGGGAATTCTAAAAATGATCACTTAATGCTAAATGAGTTTTCAGACATGCTTCAGCCTGGTGGTTGAGGTACTCCATGAACAGGTACTGCCCAGCTGGTCACATGTGTATTCCCCAAATGAACTTTCAAGAGAGGAAGAGGAGTCAGAAGAGAGAGGGAGCAACTTTCAGGATGCTGCAATATGGCTAGAGAAATAAATCACTTCTAGTGTGTGTCATCCCCACACCCCACCCCCCCAAAAAAAAAGAAAAAAAACACTTTGCAGGCTGAAATTGGAAAAAACAAGCCACAACTGGGGGAATGGCTTGATGAAAAGCTCAACATCAGCTGACAGTGTGCACATGCAGCAACTGTGTCCTGGGCTGCATTAAGAGAAGCATTGCCAGCAGGGCAAGGGAGGGGATTCTGCCCCTTTACTCTGCTCTCATCAGATCCCACCTGGAGTACTGTGTGCAGTTCTGGAGCCCCCAACACAAGAAGGACATGGAACTGCTGGAGACAGTCCAGAGGAGAGCCACAAAGATGCTCAGAGAGATGGAGCAGCTCTGCTATGAGGACAGGCTGAAAGAGTTGGGGCTCTGCAGCCTGGGGAAGAGAAGGCTTTGAGGAGACCTTATAGTAGCCTTCCAATATCTGAAGGGGGCTACAGGAGGGTTGGGGAATGACTATTGACAAGGTCTTGTAATGACAGGATGAGGAGGAATGGGTTTAAAGTGTAAGAGGGGAGATTGAAACTGGATGTTAGGAGGAAGTTCTTCACAGTGAGGGTGGTGAGACACTGGCACAGGTTGCCCAGGGAGGTTGTGGCTGCTCCCTCCCTGGAGGTGTTCAAGGCCAGGCTGGATGATGCCTTGAGCATCCTGTTCTAGTGGGAGGTGTCCCTGCCTATGGCAAAGGGGGGGCTGGAACTGGCTGCTCTTTGGGGTCCCTTCCAACCTAAACCATTCTACAATTCTATGAACTACAGAAGTCACTGACAGCCTCAGTCGTTACTGTTTGAGTGACTTCACCAGCAACTATCAAGTCTGATCCTGCCATGACATCTGAGAAGTCCCAAAAGGCAACAGCTCTGACAAAATGTCAGAGGCAGAAACACCCTCGGCTGAAGCACCACAGGTGGTAAGCCCCAGTGCACGCAAACCAGCATTTGTCTCATTCTCTGCTCCAAAGGGTTTGTGTGGCTTAGTTTCCTTCCTCCTTGCACTGCAATCCGTGTTGCAGATTGAGATGGGAAAAACCAACCAACCAACCAACCAAAAACCAAAACAACAAAAAACCCAAACAAACTCAGAAATTCATCCCTAGCAAAGGCTGCCGCAGACAGTGTGAAGCTACTTTTTGAACTGTCGTTTTATGAATGACTCATTCACACTTAGCTTGGAACAGGCAGCCTGAGATGATAGAAAGAGATTCCCCAAGAGGTATCCTCATCACAAGGCACTGGCAAGCTGCATTCTAATCGTCGTTCATACCCGGCACCACGATTAGATTTTGTAATCAGGAAGCTCAAATATCTCTTAAGCTTCCTCTGACATTGCAGATTTCCCTGTTTCCCACCCGATTCATCAGCCTGTTCTTAAAAGACAGTCAGAATAGAAACTTTATCCTTCCTTCTTCGGAAAGCGACGAAACCTCCTCTTCCTTCCCCTCCTCTTTGAACATGCTTTTTAGATACTTGTGGAACTAAACAATAAAGACAAGAGAGGAACTTCCTTTAATCTGATAGAGATTTGGTGTTGGCTTGAATTCCTGCCTGGTGGGAGATGATTTGCTGTGTAATAAGAACAGCCTGGGTGCTGGTTTATTATGCCTGTGATCACAGAATCACTTCACCGTTTCATGGGATATGATAAATGAGGCTTTTACATTTATTTGGGATCTCCTGTAGAAAACAGAGCACTGCAAATCCGGAGCCAATAATTTACCTTAATCTGCTTGTTTCACTCCTTGTGTCTTTCACTTCTAAGACATCTTCTCAGACCAAACTGACAGAAAAACCTTTGTGATCTTAGTCACAGGAAAGGTCACAGTTTCGAGGATGTTCCTGAGCAGCACATGAGTCACAGATAATGTGGAATGAGTAACAAGAGTCACAACGCCCAGAGCCAGGAGATCTGCAACACAACACCACTGACTGGGATCCTAGATCCTAGGGACACAAAGATGCTCAGAGAGATGGAGAACCTCTGCTATGAGGACAGGCTGAGAGAGTTGGGGCTCTGCAGCCTGGAGAAGAGAAGGCTTCGAGGAGACCTTAGAGTAACCTTCCAGTATCTGAAGGGGGCCTATAGGAAGGCTGGGGAGGGACTGTTCACAAGGTCTTGTAATGACAGGATGAGGAGGAATGGGTTCAAATTGGTGGAGGGGAGATTTGAACGGGATGTTAGGAAGAAATTCTTCACAGTGAGGGTGGTGAGGCACTGGAACAGGTTGCCCAGGGAGGTTGTGGCTGCTCCCTCCCTGGATGTGTTCAAGGCCAGGCTGGATGAGGTCTTGAGCATCCTGATCTAGTGGGAGGTGTCCCTGCCTATGGCACAGGGGGGCTGGAACTGGATGATCTTTAAGGTCTCTTCCAACCTAAACCATTCTACGATTCTATGAAATCTTCTAAGGCAGAATAACTGCAGGGCAGGCAGGAACCTGCTTGTTCTCAGCTGCCTTTTCCACTGCCCTGCTGACAGCTGGGCGGTGGCGATGGAGTTAGATGCTGCTCGCCTGCTGCTTCCCATGGACTCCGGAGGCCCTGATGTACTTAACTCGTGACATTCCCACCCGTGTCTGGGGAGCTGACCTTTTCAAGCCGGAGTGGCTGGCAGCTGTGACACAAGCTGCATCTCCTCGGTGCAAAGCCTGTGACAGTCACTTGACCCTCCTTAGCGCCAGGCGAGGGCATTGTCTGCGGACAGGAAGGGGCAAGCGCAGCCTCTCTGCTTTGTGCCTTCCTCCAGCTGTTTGTCTTCGCCGCCGTGCCCCCACGCACAGTCATATTTATGGACCTGTGGGGGCTGTAAGGAGCTTATTTATTATTTGTTTTCATTTAATGATCTCTGCCACTCTCCCCCAGGAATACCCATGCGCGCTATGCAAATCGTATTAAGCCCCTGGCAATAGTGAGAATGCCTTGAGCAGTAATATCTGCTACATTAGCTCTGAATGGAGGCAACTTGGTTGCTGCGCTAAGTCCTCCCCTGCACTTCCCCTCCCACCCCCCCAACCACCTTAATTTGCTGACAGTGCCATTCCCCTCCCTGACTTACAGTCTTATTCTAGCAGCAATAAGCTGGGGCTAGCTCCAGGCTCCCTTTCCCCCAACAGTGACATCAAGGCCAGCAGTTTCCAAACAGTGGTCTGTGAACCTGCTCAGTTCTACAGGCTGAGAGCTCACCATGTCACACCAGCAAGCAAGCACTTTTGTAGCAACTGTCTTTAATTTAGGTAACAGCTTTGACCAAATTATGTGGGCTTTGTTTAAGGGGGGGCCTCAGATCCCTTAAACTACCACAGCTACGATCAAATATTTGAGGCAAGGTGGTGAAAGTGGAGGTCAACAAATCATCGTTAAGCTTTGCAGTAAGAAAGCATCCATAGTATGGAAAGAGGGTGTGAGAGCTGACAAGAATTCCTTCACTTTAACCACAGCATTGCAGAAGCTGAGGGACAGCAAATTGACACCAAGATGTGGGGGGCCCCTTCCCTGGAGGTGTTTAAGGCCAGGCTGGATGAGGCTCTGTCCAGCCTAATCTAGGGTAGGGTGTGCCTGCCCATGGCAGGGGGGTTGGAATTTGATGATCCTTGTGGTCCCTTCCAACCCTGACTGATTCTATGATTCTAGGGTAGGGTGTATTTCTTTGCAACAACTTCTTCTATAACCTTTGCCACTTCACTTAGGCTTTGTGGATCACACTGCCCTGTCTGTGATAGAGAGACAAAAATCAGGAACCCCAGACTGTGAAAATCAGGGAGGTCTGAATTGCAAACAAAACCATGATTGTAGTAAGAATCACTGGGTTTGATGAGGGAAATTTTCATGTTTCTTGTCAGGAGCTTTCTAGTGCCCAGAGTGCAGCAGCCTTGCTAGAAGTCAGGTCTAATAAGTCAAATAGCACTTTCAAATGCATTATTTTGAAAATATATACTACATTTTAACTTATCCTTCATTATCCTTATCCCTGTCTCCTTTTAGCTCTCAGCACTGCCGCTTTGCTATTCTAGTCCACATAATCTGCACTTTGATTAATTAATTTATTCTGATTGTTTAACTCCTTTCTCATTTTTCCACATTCTTCTTCCTTGATTTTTCTTCCCCTTATCTCCCTGTCAGTCTTTTCTTTGTAACTCTTTCTATTTCCGCTCTCAAGTAATTGTTTTTCCTTTTCATCTCCGCTTCTTCCATTTATTATCCTCATATATGGAAAAAAAAAATACACTAATACCTCCAGGGAAAATAATCCACAAAGCAGGCACTCAGTAAGAAGAGAGAGAGAGAGGAGATCCAAAGAAGCTGAAAGAGATCTAGCAGAGACAGCAAAGTGAAGATTAGATATGGTTTTGTAAGAAGGCACAGCTACAGCAAGAGCTAATGAAATCTTGTCAACATATGCAAAGGCATCACCTTGCGTTACAGACCAGAGAGAGATTTAAATCTGGCCTTATAGGGATGAGCTTGTTTGCTCATATGGAATACTGCATGCAATATGTTGCCTTAGCAATGCACCATCTACCCAGGTACTTCCACAGACTCTGTCGCTGAGATTCGCTACAGAATTGACAGCAACCTAAAGGGAATTCCAAGAGGATCAAAAGAAAAAAAAAAACAAAACAGCAAGAAGCTGAAAACTGGGGGGAAAAAAAAATATATATATCAGAGGTGACTTTAACGTGGCCTTCCAGGATACGAAGGGTGTCTACAGAAAAGCTGGGGAGGGACTTCTTAGGCTATCAGGGAGTGATAGGACTACAGGGAATGGAGCAAAGCTGGAGGTGGGGAGATGCAGATTGGATGTGAGAAGGAAGTTATTGAGCATGAGAGTGGTGAGAGCCTGGAATGGGTTGCCCAGGAGGGTGGTTGGGACCACATCCCTTGAGGTGTTTGCAGCCAGGCTGGCAGAGGCTGTGGGCAACCTGCTCTAGGGTAGGGTGTCCCTGGGCATGGCAGGGAGGTTGGAACAGGCTGATCCTTGTGGTCCCTTCCAACCCTGACTGATTCTATGATTCTATGTCAAATAGCGCTCTTAGCTCAAGCAGGAAGGGGTTAAAGAACTTGCAAAAGAAATGGCAAATACAGAATATATTTCATCATCCAGGAGTGAAGAAGGCATTTGCATGCCGTGCACAAAGGGATTGTGCAGGAGGGTTGCCCAGGGGGGTTGTGGCTGCTCCCTCCCTGGAGGTGTTCAAGGCCAGGCTGGATGGGGCCTTGAGCAACCTGTTCTAGTGGGAGGTGTCCCTGCCTATGGCACAGGGGGGTTGGAACTGGAATCTTGGAGTCTTTTGAGGTCTCTTGGAATGTTGGAATCTTTGAGGTCTCTTCCAACCTAAACCATTCTATGATTCTATGAGACTAAACCAGGATATCCTGGATTAAATCTAGTGAGAAACTCGAAGCTGTGGAAGAGGATCTCCGGTGAGAGGCTTGCAAGAGCCATCATTTAGGCCAGCAGCAGCAGCAAGGTGTAAGTTTTAATTTGTGTTAATAGTCCCCAACCACGTGTTGAGCCAGCACGTTTCAAGCAGTCCTTCTATTAGAAGCCCTGCCGGTGGCTTTCACTCGCATCCAGGCATCAGAACCACTCCCTGAAACGCTTAAATCAACAAGCACCTCGATTCAGTGACCTCCACCCAGATTCACCCCCCCCCCCCAAGAAATCAACCCGGGATGAAAACATGGAAGTTACCCCCCAAGCCCCTCGATTCAGTGACCTCCACCCAGATTCACCCCCCCCCCCCAAGAAATCAACCCGGGATGAAAACATGGAAGTTACCCCCCAAGCCCCTCGATTCAGTGACCTCCACCCAGATTCACCCCCCCCCCCCAAGAAATCAACACGGGATGAAAACATGGAAGTTACCTCCCACTCAGCAGCAGTAATGCCGTTGCAGATGCATGTTCAACATCGGAGCCTAATGAGCTTTATCTGCTACTTGACCGTGCTGGAAGTCGGTGTTAATAAAAATATGCCATAAATAATTAACGGCGATTTAAATATTCATATGTTGTCGGGGGGCAAGGCCTTCGCAGGCAGTTGAAGATACATCAGTGAACCATGATAGGTTTCACCGAGGTTAACTTTGCCCTAAAAATGCCACCCCCAGTGCACAGAGCCAGCAGAGATCAGCACGGCCCTCGCTTTGCTCATACATGACTACAACATCCTTACTTGATCAACTACCAGTTGAGAAATGGTTGATTCAGATCAGCAAGCCTTAAAAGAAAAAAAAATTAAAATAAATATATATATAGGAAGCATCCATTTCACCTGACTAATGCTGGTATTATCCTTAAAAAAAACCCAAACCAAACCAAAATAACAACAACAAAATACATATATGCAGCATTCTTTCTTTTCCTTTTTGGTATTATCCTTTTTATAAAAATGTTGATATGATCCTTAAAAATTATTATTATTATTACATTGTTTCCTTTCCTTTTTATTTTTTTTTCTTTCCATTTTCCTTTTCTTTCCATTTCCCGTTCCCTTTTCCTTTCCCTTTTTCTTTTCCTTTCCATTTCCATTTTCCTTTCCCTTTTCCTTTCTCTTTCCCTTTTTCTTTTCCCTTCCCTTTCTATTTTCCTTTCCCTTTCCATTTCCATTTTCCTTTCCCTTTTTATTTTCCTTTCCCATTTTCTTTCCCTTTCCCTCTTTTTTTCCCTTTCCCTTTTCCTTCCCCTTTTTCTTTTTTTCTTTTTTTCTTGTTCTTTTCCTTTCCCTTTTTCTTTTCATTTTTTCACCCAGGAAAGTGATTTTTCTTCCACAGCATTGGAACTGTCACCTCAAATAGTCACTTGAAGGTAGAATTGCTCCTGAGCCAAATGATACTGTATATAACTGCAAACATTGTCTCCCCCAGGTGACTTTAGGAGCTATGGTTTCCTTTTTCTGTAAGTGTTCAGATATGTGGCATCGCCTCTGGAGCTTGAAGAGAAAGGCAGTGTTGAGTGTATGCTCCCCTACCCATATGCACACATAACTTGATATTAACACAATCCATACCCACACAGTGATAAAACTGAACAACGACGACAACAAAAGTCTCAGTCTAAATGTGGAACTGATGCTGGGAAAAGCTCCGTGAACCTCCTCTTGCTTGGAAATTCCTCTCCCCAGGCGAGCACACAATAGCGACAATGGGAGTGGATTCAGTGGGGCAATTAACCCCCTAGGATGAAAATGCAGCGAGGAAAACATTCCTGAGCTACTACGACTAAAACCACAATGAGCTAACAGTTAATTTTTTAAAACCAGCCTGAAAGAAGGAAGGGTAAATGTTGTAAAAGCGAGAAGTCAGTGTGATTTCATTTGCATTCCTCATCTGCAATATTGGCTACTCCAGCTTTCCTTGCTTAATGAAGGGTCTGCTGCCTTCCAGTTTGTGTTACACTTACTTACTGGAGGATACAAGGCAGAGTGAGCAGTCAGAGAAAGGAAAGCATGGTTAGCCAGGCCACTCTGTGACACCACTGAATACTTGCAAAACCAGCCCTAAATAAGCAGAAAAGCAAATTCAGTTACTGGATGAAATAATTTCATCTAGTGGGGAAAAAAAAAAAAAAAAGGAAGGACTTCTTCAGGAGGCAGAGGATGAGCAGTAAAAAGGACAATCAGGTTTCCAACGAGAAAATTAATCATAAATGCCATATCAAATTGATTTGGCACGAGTGGGCCAGCAAAGTTCAGCACCACTGCTCTAACTCTTGGCTGTGTATTCATCTCCTAGTCCTGCACAGGAGAACTTAAGGCCAAATTGCAAAGTCTTAAGTTCTCAGTTCACTTCGAAAGGGATTTTGCTAACTTCTTTACAGTGCATCCTGTTTGCTTTCTTATCGTAAGAAATTACACACCTGCCAATAATTCAAGCACAGCTGCCCAGTGCCCAAGAAGAGGTAAAAGGTGACTTGAGGTGGTTTATCTGTTGGATGTTTTCAAATCAAAGGACTTTGGCTGTGACTTTCAAGGCAGCTCATACCAGGAAGCCTTGAGTTTGCTTCTCCCTCACATTTCTTCTTCTGTGATAAGACCTCAAGAGCACAGCACACGAAGCATTGTTCTTCCAGGTCTTTTGCAAGGGTGCAACACCCACAAAGAGTGTTCAAAGCATCCTTCAGAAACTGGGTCTTTATTTCCCATTATCCTGTGAGTAAAACAAGAGAAGGACTCAGAGTAAAGAGGACAAGGAGCTCACTGCAGAACAGTTGACTCTACTCATGTACCTGGGTTCATCCTGACAATCTGGCACTTCACACACTGACTAGGGCCATCAGCTCAGGAATGATGAGAGATCTTTACCCCCTTTTGGTCTTGTTGACACATTTCTGTAGATATTATTTGCTCTGAATTAATCCCCAGTGAATCAACAGCGTAATAAAGCAGCAAGTTTGGCATTCACTTCTTAATCCTTACCCTATTTCCCATAATATGGATTAAGTGGATACCCATTCCATATTTAGAAGGGACTAGTCTATGGCTTGCACAAGGGAAAAAGAGGTAGACAATCCAGACCTCATGCCTAAGTTTCATCTACAAGTGGGCAAAGGACTGTATCCAACAGCCCACCCATAGAACAGGAGTAATTCAACTGGTACCTGACACAGCTGAATATACAAAGTGTTTTGAGATCCCTGAATGGACAGCTGTAAGGGGAAAAAAATACTATAATGCAGGATTAAAACTCACAGCCATATGGATACAGGAATGCCACTTGTGTATTAAAAATAAAAGCAAGAAAGGAGGATTGTGCCACTTCTCTTGGATGGCTACAAGATATTTGTTTATAAATATCTGAGCCTGGGGGGCAGGAGTGAGGGACAGGCTCTGCTCATTTGCTCCCTGGGATAGGACAAGGAGCAATGGATGGAAGCTGCAGCACAGGAAGTGCAGCCTCAACACAATGGGGAATTTCTTGACTGTGGTCCCAGAGCACTGGCACAGGCTGCCCAGAGAGGTTGTGGAGTCTCCTTCTCTGGAGACTTTGAAGACCTGTCTGGATGTGTTCATGTGTGATTTGATCTAGATGGGATGGTCCTGTTCTGGCAGGGGGGGTTTGGACTGGCTGATCTCTTTGGGTCCCTTCCAACCTCTGACATACTGTCAGCCTGCGATTTGCTACCAGAGCTTCTGCTGGAAAGTCACAGCTAGCCCCTGGCACTCTTCCCCTTCACTGAACCAGTTGCAAGATAAGTTGGGTCCAAGAATCCCTTTCTTAAATCAGGTAAGGAGCATTTCCAAGTTCATCTCCCAAACCTGTGACACACCCTCTAAAGTAACCTTCCCCAGTATCCAAAACCTCTGTCAAACCTGCCCTGTTTGTAATTACCGGGCAGCCACTGCCTCAGGATAAATCTAAGAGACTTTTTTTGGCACTGTCAGATTAAAACTTACCTATCAGCTCGCTGCGGTGCTTTAGCTCTCCCTAAATCTGTACTGGGGAGAGAATTTACGACCGGGAATTGCACTTTGCAAAATGATTAAAGTTACCAAACACCCATAAAAAAAAAAAAGTTGCAGTTGTAGAGATCCGCTTTTGAAAGTCTGCTTAATTTATGAGAGGTGGAAGGTTTATTGTCATTTAGAGTCCACAGTGATGCAGCAATTTAGCACTTTGCTGAAGCTGTACGCAGCTGCTGCCTCATTTATGATTTTTACATGTTTTTAAATTGCCATGTTTGTGACTAAGGGGTGTTTGCATCCCGGGGAGGGGGAGGAGGTGATGGAGACTCCGCTTATCGCTCCCTTCCCCGCTGTTAAAATGCGAAGCAGGTCATGTTCCATCTAAGAAGACTCTGAGCTATGTATGCAGTGTGCTTCAGCACTTGCTCTCAAGACACAATGTCCCTCTCTCCTCCCCGCCCACCCCCACCCGGTTCTGCAGTACAATAAAATTAAACAGTGATGTAAACTCCTCTGCTGCCACTCTGGCAGCACTGAAGATCCCACACGCTGCAAGGACGACTGAGCTGCCACATTAATGCTAATGGGAAGTGGTTCTGTCTGCCTGTTCCCAGCAATGAGAGGCTACAACTGCACAAGCAAGTGACCTGCTCATCCCTGAAGTAAAGTCCTTTAGCCTTGCAGAGAGCTTAACTCTGTCCTCCTAGCAGAAGACATCCTCAAATTCTGCCATGCGTTGGTTTTTCTTACCTCGTTACAGGCAGCTTCAATCAGCGCCTTGCAGCCAATTGCCCATTCTCTGGAAGTAGCAGATGAAGTCTTCTCTAGATGTTAAACCCACATTGTGCAGGGGGGAAGCTTCCCAAAAGGACAACCACTGTCTCTTTAAGAGCTACTGCATAGCATCAGAAGCCTTATGCAACTCAAATTACATTTCTTTCAGTCATCCTAACAGTCTTCCTCACAGCTTAAGGCTTAGTCATCCTCATAGTGTAAAAAAAACATTTCCACATGTTCAAAGAGAGCCTCCTGTGTTTTGGTTTGTGCTCATTGCCTCCACTCCTATCAACGAGCATCACCGCAAAGAGCCCAGTCCTGCCACCTTCCCATCCTCCCTTCAGTGGTAAGATGTACCCCCAGCATCTGCAGCTTAGCAAAGACTCTGCAACATCATCAAGCAATACTTGTGCTGCTCACTGGCACCTACTGCTTGGTAGAAACTGGCAACCCAGTACAGTGCCAGGGAAGGGAGAGACGTCTTTCTGCCTTCAGAGATCTGTGCACTTGTAGTACTGCTTACAGGTCAAGCTTTTGCTTCTGTATGCAGGTCAGGTCCTCTCCCACTGTGAGGCAAATTCACCCTGACCTTTCAGTAAACTTTGACAGAGACCTGAAGAGTTTTGATTAAACAGCAATTAAGGCTACCAATGCCACGTTAAAGACAGAGGATGACAAATGGCATTGAGTCAGGGTGAATGCTGGACATGGAAGATGTGCAAATGCCACTTTGTACAATGTTTATCATCTACTGCTTTATGTGACTTAGTCCCACTTGCAAATCGACCTAGTGGCAGACATGAGTTTGGACATCAGGCACTCTTGATCACCAGCCACATCCCTCCAGCTGCTCTCTCTACAGTTTGCAGCCTGTTAACAACCGAGGCTCTGCCAAGCATCGGCACTGCCCTGTGCTCATCAGAACTGAATCATTGAGACTTCCAAGGTCAAACTAGCACAGGGCAGATATCTACAGGCTGAGAGGTGTGCAGCAGAAGATAAGGATAATAGAATCATAAAACGATCTAGGTTGGAAGGGACCTCAAAGATCATCCAGTTCCAGCCCTGCCCTGTGCCATAGGCAGGGACACCTCCCACTAGAACAGGTCACTCAAGGACTCATCCCACCTGGCCTTCGACACCTCCAGGGAGGGAGCAGCCACAACCTCCCTGGGCAACCTGTTCCAGTGTCTCATCACCGTCACTGCAAAGAACTTCCTCCTAACATCCCGTTTAAATGTCCTCTCTGCCAATTTAAACCCATTCCCCCTCGTCCTATCATTACAAGACCTTGTGAATAGTCCCTCCCCATCCCTCCTGTAGGGCCCCCTCAGATATTGGAAGGCTACTATAAGGTCTCCTCGATGCTTCACCTCTCTACCTCTCCTGCTATTATCAATAATTCCTTTACCTTATTCTGCAGCAAGTACTGTTTTTTTTTTTTTCTTTCTTTCTTTCTTTCTTTTCTTCATTTTACCAAGCTAGACTGGTGTGTGGAACCCAAAACTAATTGAAGACATTCTGATTTATCTCTGCAAGAAATCCAGCCTCTCGCCCTTGAGCGTTCTAATTTTCCAGCTTAATTGAATTTTCATATTGTGTCGATGATGCAATTCTCCAGAATCCACCCCCAAAACAAACTCAAAAGGCTCTTTTCATTACTTATAAATTTGTTTTGCATGAGGCAGTGCTTTATCTACGGAGCAGGCTGGAGTTCCTGTCAATTGCAATAAAATCCAAATGCTCCTTAATAACTGGAGTGGAGTCAAAAGGAGCCACAACAATGAGGAATTAGAGATTAGCAGCAGTAATCATGGACTAATTGAAACAATAACATATTAACTGGTGTCTTGGTGGTCCTTGCAGGCACAGGAAGCTATGCATAACTGAAGCTGGCGTTACTAAGCACTTAGATTTGTCCTTCTGGATGAAATCCTTGCATTGCCAGGAAGAGGTCTTCCACTTTTCTCTCTCTCAGAGAGTATAAAAGGGCTAATCACTGATGTTTAGTTCAGTTTCACAATCAGGAACACATTTCATGCAAAAAGAACTACAAGTTAACTATTTTAAAACACAATCAATCCGTAAGGGAGAACTTTTTTTGCTGTAAGGGTCACAGAGAACTGGGACAGGCTTCCCAGAGGGGCTCACAGAATCACAGAACATTAGAGGCTGGAAGGGACTTCCAGAGGTCATCAAGTCTCCAAGGTGACCTTCTTGTGGCCTTCCAGTGTCTGAAGTGGGCTACAAAAAAGCTGGGGACAGACTTTTTAGGCTATCAGATAGTAACAGGACTAGGGAGAATGGAGCTAAGCTGGAGGTGGGGAGATTCAGACTGGATGTGAGGAGGAAGTTGTTCATCATGAGAGTGGTGAGAGCCTGGAATGGGTTTTCCAGGGAGGTGGTTGGGGCCACATTGCTGGATGAGGCTGTGGGCAGCCTGCTCTAGGGTAGGGTGTCCCTGTCCATGGCAGGGGGGTTGGAACTGGCTGATCCTAGTGGTCTCTTCCAACCTTGACTGATTCTATGATTCTAAGTCCAAAGCCCCTGCCAAAGCAGAGTTGTCAGAGTTTGTTTCCAGAGTAAGTAGATCTTGTGCCATTAAGACACAGCACGTTAAAGTAATTAAATCAATATTAATAGAGTGAACATGAACATGTCAGCTTCAGTAAAGCAGCTACAGGACATCTTTGGAAAGGTCATCCCTTCTGAGGGTGCCTAACAGTATCAGTCCTTTCCACCTTCAAGCATGGGGCAATTCATGGCACATGAGGAGCCACTGCCATGGTGGAGTGTCCATTGCAATGCAGGAAATAGTTCTATCACTTCACAGGAGCTGAGCATCAGACTTTTTTTCATTCCTCAAGAAAGGAGGAGGAAGATGTTTGATGAACAGATCTGGCTAGAGGCTGTAGCCATGCCAGCAATCCATGGCCACAGCTAAACTACCTCCAAGGGCCCCAATGGGTGGAAGTTGAGGCATAGGAGGTTCCATGTGAACCTGAGCAGGAATTTTTTTTCTCTGTGAGGGTGACAGAGGCCTCGAACAGGCTGCCCAAGATGCTGGTAGAGATATTCAAGAACCATCTGGATGCATTCCAGCAGGATCTGATCTACGTAACCCTGCTCTGGTAGGGGAGCTGGACCAGATGAGGTCCCTTCCAACTTAAACCATTCTATGATCTCTGGAAATCCTTTCAAAATCCTAACATCCTGTGATACTTCCCAAGGGCCTTGGACTGCTCAATGACTCTACTGATCCAAGAATTAGCCAGGTTGGAAGAGACCTCCAAGACACTGGAACAGGTTGCCCAGGGAGGTTGTGGCTGCTCCCTCCCTGGAGGTGCCCAAGGCCAGGCTGGATGAGGTCTTGAGCGTCCTGATATACTGGGAGGTGTCCCTGTCTATGGCACAGGGGGGTTGGAACTGGATGATCTTTGAGGTCTCTTCCAATCTAAACCATTCCATGATTCTACGAGTCCTTGAGCGACCTGTTCTAGTGGGAGGTGTCCCTGCCTATGGCACAGGGGGTTGGAACAGGATGATCTTTGAGGTCTCTTCCAACCTAAACCATTCTATGATTCTATGAGTCCTTGAGGTGTCCCTGCCTATGGGGGAGGGGTTGGAACTGGATGAACTTTGAGGTCCCTTCCAACCTAAAGCATTAGAAGTCCCTTCCGACCTAAACCATTCTATGATTCTATGAGTCCTTGAGGTGTCCCTGCCTATGGGGGAGGGGTTGGAACTGGATGAACTTTGAGGTCCCTTCCAACCTAAAGCATTAGAAGTCCCTTCCGACCTAAACCATTCTACGATTCTGATTCTATGAAAAAGTGAGGGCAATTGTTAGGATTTCCTTAATAACTCTAGAAAGGGTGCCAGCAACATCAAGCAGAAGAAGAGTATCCATGCCAGAGCCGACAGGCCAGCAGCCTGAAACCTGTAGACCGAAGCAGCATATGATGTAAACGTTGTCCATCATAAAAAAAAAATAAATAATTAAAAAAAAAAATCAATGTTTCTTTTGCCAAGTGGTCAATATTTATTTAGCTTTAGCATTGTTTAATTCAATGCATCAATTAAAGATAGTGTAATGTCTGATTGGGTCCCGAGCTGCTGTTCCTGTTTGTCGTTACCTCATCTGTTTGATATCACTCATGTCTTTAAGCCCCTTGCTCTTTTGTGCGTGTGTGTGTGGTGTGTCCCCCCCCTCCTTTTCCCTTTGCATAACTCAAGGACGGGAGTAATTGACGTGGAACTTTCAAAAAATTAATTCCGCCGCCCGCCCGCTCGCGCTCGCCGCCGCCGCCGAGGGAGAGTGCAAGTCCTCGGCATCATTTATAACTTCACGGTGATTGGCCCTGACAAAACAATACCTTAAAAACTCAGGAAAGTAAATTATGGTGCGGGCAAATGGCTGAGCGTGAGCCGGGCCCAGGGCTTGGAGCGCAGCCAGGGCCAAAGAAAAAAACAAAACAAAACAAAAAAAAAACCCAACAAAAAAAAAAACCCAACAAAGTAATGCGCTTTTGATATTAATAACAGAGATGATATTGATCCGCCAGCCAGTGTCACTTCTGCGCTCGGGCAAGGAGATTGCTTCGGGCATTTAGTCCACTGAAAGCCACTTTCCCATGCAGGCCATTTAATTCGGGGAGTCTTTAATTATGGGAAATGGAAAAGGCAGTTAAAGGGCCAGCGCTGCCTCTTTGCTCGTCTGCCTGTTCGCTGGGATGCGGTTCGGGAGCTGTCAAAGAGACAGACAACTCAATTTCGGGGCTGGGGTAGGGGGGGTGAGGATTTCAAAACGCAGCTGCCTTCTTCAGATGTTTGCTTCATCTGTGCGTTTCCTTGGCTCAAAGCCTGCTGGGAATTTGTAGCTACGTGGGCTCAAATGATAGGATGGTATTTCTCTAAAGAGCTGAAGCTGATCTCCCTTTATATAAAAAAAAAAACACAAAACCAAAAAAAACACAACCAAAAAACTCCCAAAACTAAATGTACTTAAAAAAAAAAAACCAAAAAAACAAATAACAACGAAACTGAATAACCTAAATATACTTTAAAAAAAGAAAATCAACAAAAAACCTACAAGAAAAGCAACAACTCAGATAAGTTTTAAAAAAAACTTCCTTAAAAAATAACCAAAACTGAATAAACTAAATATACTTAAAAAAAAAAACCCACAAGAAAAGCAGCAACTCAGATAAGTTTAAAAAAACTTCCTTAAAAAAAACCCAAAACTGAATAAACTAAATATACTTTAAAAAAAAAAAGAAAAAAACCACAAGAAAAGCAGCAACTCAGATAAGTTTAAAAAAAACTTCCCTAATAAAAACCCCAAAATGAATAAACTAAATACACTTCTTTTAAAAAAACACAACCAAAAAACCCCCAAAACTAAATATACTTTTAAAAAAATCAATAAAAAAACCCACAAGAAAAGCAGCAACTCAGATAAGTTTAAAAAAACTTCCTTAAAAAAAAAAACAAAACAACAAAATTGAATTAACTAAATATACTTTTAAAAAAATCAATAAAAAAACCCACAAGAAAAGCAGCAACTCAGATAAGTTTAAAAAAACTTCCTTAAAAAAAAAACAAAACAACAAAATTGAATTAACTAAATATACTTTTAAAAAATCAACAAAAACCCCACAAAAAAGCAGCAACTCAGGTAAGTTTAAAAAAAACTTCCTTAAAAAAAAAAAAACCCAACAAAATTGAATAAACTAAACATACTTTTTAAAAAAATCAACAAAAAAACAACAAGAAAAGCAACAACTCAGATAGGAGAGTTAAAAAAAACAACCCCAACTTCCTTTAAAAAAACAACAAAACTGAATAAACTAAATATACTTTTTAAAAAGTCATCAAAAAACTCACAAGAAAAGCATCAACTCAGGTAAGGGAGTTTTAAAAAACACTTCCTTTAATAAAAAAAAACCCCAAACTGAGTAAACTAAATATACTTAAAAAAAAAAATAATCAACAAAACACTCAAGAAACCCACAAGAAAAGCAGCAACTCAAACAAGAGAGTCAACACAACTCTCTCTCTCTCTCAGATAAAAGAGTCAGGGGGGTTGGACTCAATGGTCTCCTTGGGTCCCTTCCAACACCTAATGTCCTGTGATCCTGTGAACATCTCTTCCTGTGCCCTGTGTTTTAAAAAGGAGGACCACGTTGGATGAGTCCTTGAGCGACCTGTTCTAGTGGGAAATGTCCCTGCCTATGGCAGGAGGTTGGGACTGGATGATCTTCGAGGAGGGCTATGAGGATGCTGAGGGGACTGGAGCACTGCCTGGTGAGGAGAGGGACCTGGGGCTGCTTAGTCTGGAGAAGAGAAGAATGAGAGGGGATCTAATAAACGTTTATAAATCTCTGAGGGCTGGGGGTGGGACTGGGGGGAGACAGGCTCCCCTCTCAGTTTATAAATGTTTATTAGATCTCCTTTCAGTCTTCTCCAGACTAAGCAGCCCCAGGTCCCTCTCCTCACCAGGCAGTGCTCCAGTCCCCTCAGCATCCTTGTAGACCTCTGCTGGACTCTCTCCAGCAGAGCCCTGTCCCTCTTAATCTGGGAAGCCCAAAATCGTTTTGCTCAGGGCTTTGTACAAGCAGGACAGCCTTGCCCAACCTTGTGCACCTGCTTGCTGCCTTCGTCAACAGTAAAATACTGAACTCTTCCTAATGCAGCAGTCATGCACAGCAGAGCACAGGGCCACTGAATCACGAAGGTCTACCAGCTAACAAGAGGGATGTGTGGTAACCTCTCATAATTTAGTACTGCCCGTGACATATTTAGAGGACAAAAAGATGAAAACTTGCTCGGTAATAATTCCAAAGCACTCTCTGAGCATTATGGATGTCACCATTTCAGAGATTTCATGTTTCCTGTCGACACTCTGTGGCCAGAGTGGCAAAGGATTACATAAACCCGCTCGCTTTAGACTGCAGAACTCATTAACCTCACGAGTTCAAACTTCTTTTATGCCCAAAATAAGAAGAGTTGGAGGAAAAATAAAATAACGTTATTGCTAATCTGTGTATCACCAAAATAAATTCCTCTCTGTTGTAAGGAGCTGCTGGAACTCATACAGCTGGCTGAGGATGACTGTGTTGCACGTAGCAAGATCTCCTAGTGACAAGCTTTTAGCTCTTCAATCAGTGTGGAGGGTTAAGATGGGGGAAATGAGGGTCCACCAGGTGACACATTAAAGGATTTTAAACTCTGAGTCTCACCATATAGTGGTGCATACTTGGAGTCAGAGAGAAGACAGGAATAATTAAGGTCATAGAATCATAGAATGTCAGGGGCTGGAAAGGACCTTGTCTGGAGCACAGCCCTATGAGAAGAGGCTGAGGGAGCTGGGGGTGTGCAGCCTGCAGAAGAGGAGGCTCAGGGCAGAGCTCATTGCTCTCTGCAGCTACCTCAAGGGTGGTTGTAGCCAGCTGGGGTTGGGCTCTTCTCCCAGACAACCAGCAACAGAATGAGGGGACACAGTCTCAAGTTGTGCCAAGGGAGGTATAGGCTGAATGTTAGGAAGAAGTTATTTGGAGGGAGAGAGATATGAATTGGAATGGGCTGCCCAGGGAGGTGGTGGAGTCCCCATCCCTGGAGGTGTTCAAGCAAAGACTGGATGGAGCACTTAGTGCCATTGGCTAGGCCTGGGTGATAGGTTGGGCTGGATGTTCTTGGAGGTCTCTTCCAACCTGGGTTATTCTATTCTATTCTATTCTATTCTATTCTATTCTATTCTATTCTATTCTATTCTATTCTATTCTATTCTATTCTATTCTATTCTATTCCATTCCATTCCATTCCATTCCATCCAGGTCCCCTGCCAGAGCAGGATCACCTAGAGCAGATCACACAGGAATGTGTCCAGGCCACCAGGAAACAACTAAATGTTCTTGTTGATAAATGCAGACATTAGAGAGGCTGCAAGAAAGGGAGGTTGTAGCCAGGTGAGGCAACCAGAGACAGAACAAGAGGACACAGTCTCAAGCTGTGCCAGGGAAGGCTTGGGCTGGATGTTAGGAAGAAGTTCTTTACAGTCCAAGGTGCACACACTCTGGGCACTAGGAGCAAGAGCAATCTGGAATGTGTGGTTCCCGTGTTTGCCTTTTTTTTTTTTTTTTTGTCACAGCATAAAGGTTTATTTAAGTGTAGCTTTGAGTTGCCGAGGTGGCTATGGAGAGAGCAGTGAAAACTAATTGGGATTTATTGCGTTGGAGTTTTTGGGGGGGTTTTTTTTGGCTGGCTGGGGTTTTTTGTTTGAGGTTTTGTTGTTTTTTACATTTTTAAAAAATTCATTTCTTTGTTTGTTTGTTCTGAGGTTGCTTTGCTTCGGTGATTTGTTTTTTTTTTCACACACCCCCCTCACCCCCCCCCCCCC
>VWZI01010199.1:183510-199177 GCA_013396835.1 Psilopogon haemacephalus
CAGGGAAAACAATAGCAGCAGCCCAGCCGCCCATCTGATTCATGTCTAGTTCATGTTTAACAAAACAAGGCTAAGGGTCAGCCAGCCACGAGTCCCATAAATAACCTGTTAATGGGATTTCCAAACAAGCTGTCCTCAAAACGGTTGCTCGTTTGTTTTTTGGTTTTTTTTTTCGTGGCGGCGGAAGAATATTAAGATGCAAATGGATGCAGGCTGCGTCCTCATAAACAACCATCTTCATTTAACCTCTGACCCCGGCGTTTAACTGCCCATTCCGGCAATTTGTAGGGTATTAGCAATTTGTAGGTTATGGAGTCTCCTTCTCTGGAGCCTTTCCAGGCCTGTCTGGATGTGTTCCTGTGTGATCTGAGGTAGATTGTCTGGTCCTGCAGTGGCAGGGGGGTTGGACTGGATGAGCTCTTTGGGTCATTTCCAACCCCTGACATCCTGTGAGCCTGTGAATGAATCTATTTCAAACTTGAGACTGGAATTTTTTAAAGTCCGCTCTGAACTAACAACAGTAGCTGTGAGCCTGTGAATGAATCTGTGTCAAATTTGAGACTGGGATTGTTTAAAGTCCACTCTAAAGTAATAACAGCAGCACTGCTCTCGCTGACTGAAAAAAAATCCTCAAGCTCTGTTAACCAGCTCCAGGTACAGCTCGAATTCAAACAAAACAAACAAAACCAAACAGAAAAAAATATAACAAACAGACAAACAAATACCCCTCCCCACAACAACAAACCACCACCAGAATATTGTATTATTCCCCTTACCTTATTTTCTTGTGACCCCTCACATTAGAGAGAACAGAGCCTGCACTGAGCAGACTACAATTACAATCCCGAGCATTATACTGCTTTGATAGAAGAATCAAAATAAATTACTGTTTGGATTTTCTATTTATCCTCTAATACATTATTTTATGTTTTGGGGGTTTGGGTTTTTTTGGGTTTTTTTTGAGGGGTTTTTTTTTTGAAAGCTTCCTGTGAGTTGTCAAAGGGAAACATATTCAGAGACACTCACAGCAGGTTCACTTTCAGCTGACTCATAATTCAGAAGCTCTTTCACCGCCGTGTCTATGCAGCCAGCACAAAGTTCTGGCAGCTTATTCCAAAGTCAATTTTGCAGATAGGTAGAAATGGATTTGGGCACATCCAAGGAGGACACAACTGTCCAAATCTTTGTAGAATTAGGCGAGATAAAGAAGGGCACAGGAATTACTACAGACAGCAACTATTTTGTATAAGGAGAGACTAAACTAATGTCTTTTCAGTTTGGAAAGGAGGCAGGAGAAGAGAAGAGGACGCCCAGGGCAGATCCCATTGCTGTTCGGAGCACAGACCTACGAGGAGAGGCTGAGGGAGCTGGGGGTGTGCAGCCTGCAGAANCATCTCCCTTCCGCCAGCTTAAACCCATCCCTACTGTCCATAACTTGTGGAGAGCACCTTCTGATTTAGGTTTGTGCAAAGGGACTCAGCTCTGTGTGCTCCGAGGCAGCTCTGCAGCACAAACTGAAGTGCAGTGGAAAGGATGATCATAGAATGGTTTAGGTTGGAAGGAACCTCAAAGATCATCCAGTTTCAACCCCCCACCATAGGCAAGGACACCACCCACTAGAACAGGTCACTCAAGGNCTGAAGGGAGGTTGTAGCCAGGTGGGTCTGGACTCTGCTCCCAGGTATCCAGGAACAGAATGAGGGGGCACAGTCTCAAGTTGTGTCAGGGGAAGTATAGGCTGGATGTTAGAAGGAAGTTCTTGCCAGAGAGATTGGCATTGGAATGGGCTGCCCAGGGAGGTGGTGGAGTCCTCATCCCTGGAGGTGTTCAAGAAAAGCCTGGATGGAGGAGCACTTAGTGCCATTAGCTAGGGCTGGGTGCTAGGTTGGACTGGATGAGCTTGGAGGTCTCTTCCAACCTGGCTTATTCTATTCTATTCTATTCTATTCTATTCTATTCTATTCTATTCTATCCTATCCTATTCCATCCCATTCCATATTATCATGGGTATATAAAATCAAGAGTGTTAGGTACAAAGTCAGCAAATAAAGACCATTCATTTTCTTTTTTCTTCTAAAACAAGGCACAGGAGGCATAAATAACCACATTAGAAAAATCAAACAGTTAAAAGATATTTCTGTCACTCGGGTTCTCTCATTTCTAATATGCACTAAAGCAAGTTCCTTGCATTTTTTAGGGGGTCAAGCTACCTAACTCCTCTCTGAATAAGGTGATTTTCTCCTTTTCTCCTCTCTCACTCTTTCTCTGCCCTAGATCTTCTGTCTCTCATGAGCTCTTCTTTTTTTCTTTCTTTTTTTTTTTTTTTTTAACTTCTCCCTCTCCTTTTTCTTTTGGTAAAATGTTATTAATGAGCTTCCAGGCTCCCATTGCCTAGACTGGTTTGGAACCTCACCCTTTATCTGCCTCTTTGCTTTATACCTCATCCCTTATTAACTTGCAGTTTTCTTTTTTCTTTTTTTTTTTCTTTTTCCATATTGAGTTCTGAAAGAAAAAGGAGGAAAGCCAGGGGAGGGGGAAAGAAAAATTGCAAAAGCAATAAAACAAGATATTGCCTTATACACATCTCAGAGAAGAGCCACAGTGCATTATGTGTTCTGTTCTCAGAGCACATTTTACAGACATTATCTTTACATTAGAGTTCTTACTATGACTGAGCCTTTTACACTATTATTTCATTGCACAGCAAACCAATACTGAATTCATTGCTCTGTCAATTCAGGTTTAGTTAAACAATTTAAATATATCCCTCCCTTCCCCTCCTCCCTAAATATTCTTACGAAAACATTCCCAGAAAAGGTTTTTTCTCTCTATCAGAGTTTGATTTGTACTCAGATTTCAGTTTTATTTGGTGTTCTCAAGCTGTCTGAATTAGAGAAAAGCAACTTGGTAAAAAAAATGCAGAGAGTAATAAATTACTGCCTGGGCAAAACAAGAGCAAATGCTTAAAGTATTAAGTCATGCTGTTATCAAGAGGAACATTTTTATATCAAGGAGAATGGGGGGTGGGGGGAAGAGCAACTTATTTAAATAGCAAACCAGGATAAACCCAGGTGGGTTGTTTGGTTTTTGATTTTTTTTTCTTTTGTTATTAGAATTGATTAGATTCACCTCCATAGCCATCAAAATAAAAGCAAAAACAGTTTTTGGGAGCAGAATGTTGGGCAAGTTCCTCCAGGGATGGGAAGGAGAAGCAGGGAGAGGAGGAGCAGGAGGAGCCCTTGTCTTGGGCAGACTTTTCCCTTTATATGGAGCACAACTTCTCTGCTCTGAGACACAGCTGTGGTCACCTCCAGGCAGCTGCTCTGGCTGACTCCAAATTGTTCATGGGCCTGCAGCCCATGGCTGGCCTGGGATTCTGTCCCAGCCAAACCAGGAGAAGTGTTAACTCTGGAAATAGCACAGCTGCCCTTGAAACACCCATGTCTAGTGCAGAAAGACTTCTTCAGCACAGAAAACTGTCCCAATCCCCTTCTCAATAATGCCACAGTAAGACCTCAGCACATCCTCTTCCTGGCATCAAAATGTGCAGCCTTCACCATTCATGGCTGTTACTAATTACAGCACACAAGGGAAAAGAAAAGGAGGGGTGAAAAGGAAAGAGTAAGTGAGAAAACATTCTACACCCTGTGCTTTTGCTTTTTTTCAGATCCTTCAGATCCCAGGTCTGAAGGCAATACACAGGCTAGGATGGCAGCACCAGTAACTGATTTATCACAGACAGGGATGCCCAGCTCAGCTGCACCAAACCATGTTTCCCCCTCTGTGTCCTCTCATTCTGTTTCTGAGTGCCTGGCAGAAGAGCCCAACCCCAGCTGGCTACAACCTCCCTTCAGGTAGCTGCAGAGAGCAATGAGCTCTGCCCTGAGCCTTCTCCAGGCTGCACACCCCCAGCTCCCTCAGCCTCTCCTCACAGGGCTGTGCTCCAGACCCCTCCCCACCCTCATCACCCTTCTCTGGACACCTTCCAGCACTTCAACATCTCTCTTGAATTGAGTGGCCCAGAACTGGACACGACACTCAAGATGTGGCCTGACCAGTGCTGAGCACAGGGGCAGAACAACCTCCCTTACCCTACTGGCCCCACTCTTCCTGATCCAGGCCAGGATGCCATCGACATGCAGCACGCACTGCAGATTTACGTTTGGTTCTCTGGCAAACTTTTCCTTTAAAAGCCAAATCTAAGCTGGGAAAAGTTAGAACTGGAAACTTTTTTTTTTTTTCTTTTTTTTTTTTTCCCCTTCCCCCCCCTCTCCTCTCCTCCCCTCCCTTGGAAGGGGCTGAAAGAGTCATTAGTGCTGCGATCGGCCTAATCCAGAGCATTTGTCGCTGCTAATTATTACGGACAAGCCTCTTTATTGAACCACATCCTCTTATCGACATTAGGATGCATGAGCCCAGGCTGTTGTTTTAAACGCACTCATTAGCCACACAAATCAGCCCTGTTGACAGAGCGCTTTTGAATTAAGCTCCAGACTGTAGTCATTGGACAAGGAGCAATTTATAATGCCATTAGCAACACTTGCGAAGGTTACAGGCATCAAAAATTGTTCAGCTGTAATTATTCTTAATGGATACAAGGAATAAACTGACGCAGGACAGCTTTTTCATTAGCTTTCAATCAAGGCTGATGGCTTTGAGAAATGTACAGTAAGTGCATTTTGGGGAGAAATAATGATGTTGCAGCACCTTTCATTGGGAAAATGCTCTCAGTTCAGAACTTAACTTTTAATAACCTTAATTTGATATAATTAAAAAAAAAAAAAAAAAGTGATTTGCTTTGAAGATCTTGCAGTGAAGTGGTTGGGCTGCTGGTTAACCCTTTTGCAAGTGTTCATCCCAAACATGCCAAAAAAGAAGAAGAAGAAGAAGAATCTTCAGAAACTCTGCCTTCCCCTGGAAGGAATTAGGCTGCTGCTTGCCTGCAGCGCTGGGAATTAGCAGGGAGTTTTTAAAGCAGACTCGGAGAGCTGAGAGAATGAAGGGAATTTTTTTGCAGAGTTTATCTGCCCCTAGAAAAGTACCAGCACATAGACAACATCTCCATAAAACTCAGCCACAGATCCACAGAACAGTGATCCAGTGCTTTTCTTCACTTAGAAAGCAATAAACCTCAAACCCTTGCACTTCTCACATCCTCTTCTAACCTTTGTCCACTAGCACCTACATTTCACACACACCACCCCCCACCTTAGCAAGGCTTCTGAGCTATGTGGACTCTTAGGCCTGATGCAATAACTTTTGGGTGACATCTTCTAGTGGGAGGTGTCTCTGCCTACGGCAGGGGGTTGGAACTGGACAAGCTTTGAGGTCCCTTCCAACCTAAACCATTCTATGATGCAGTGTCTGTTCCTATGCTCTCTGTTCAGCATCCTCTCACTATATACTCTAAACTTGTATGTGAGCTGTTGCAACTCACAGAATTCACAATCACTGCAAGTGTGGCCAAGAGCACAATCACAGCACCATGTCTCATTGAGAAGCAAACCACCAAGAAGGCAAATGGTATCCTAGGCTGTGTCACGAGCAGTGTGGCCAGCAGGGCAGGAGAGGAGAATTCTTCCTCTTTCCTCTGCTTTTGCAAGACCCTGCCTCAAATACTGCATCCTGTTCTCATGTGCTCATCATAAGAAGGTCACAGAGCTCTTGGAGTGAGCACAGAGGTGATCCAAGGACTGGAGGATAAGTTGCAGGAGCTGGGGTTGTGTAAAGGGTTAAGCCTCACCTGGAGCCCTCTGACTTCTCCCAAGGGGTGGTCTGACCTTTCTCCAGGTATCATTGTTAGCCCCTCTCACTTTCTGCTAAGGACTTTGCTATAAAGGGAGAGACATCTTGGCTCCTCTCTCTCTTGCCCTGACTGCCCGAGAAACTCCTAGCTGTTCTGCTGCCAGACCACCACATGCTCCTCAGCCAACACATGGAGGGGTATCACCATTTTCCTCTGGAACTTTAACTACCTTCATTTCATCACAAAAAGCTTGCATCCAGCTTTCATTCACCATCCAACATTAAAATCATCCATCCCAGCATTTGGACTCAATTGCCTTCCATAGGTTATATTTCTATTTTGTGTATTTTATTCCTTTTCCTTCCCTTCTCCCCAGCCTCTGTAATTTTTTTCCCTCATTCTCCCCATACCCTGCGTTCTGGTTCCCCTTTTCTCCCACCTTCTGTAAAAAAAATCCCTTTACCTCCTATTTACTGTTAAAGTTCTACATCTTTTTACTTCCAAATCAGACTGAGTATTTCACTGGGTTTTTGGGCTCAGGGGTAGCTAGCTTAAACCCAATACATGCTGTTCAGCCCAGAAAGAAGAAGACTTCGGGAGGACCTTAGTGCTGTCTTCCAATACTTGAAGGGGAATGGGCTGCCGGGGGAGGTGGTGGAGTCACTGTCCCTGGAGGTATTTAAAAGGAGGCTGGATGAAGAACTTAGTGCTATGGTTTAGTTAAGTGGAAGGTGATAGGTTGGACTTGATGATCTCAGAGGTCTTTCCCAATCTGATTAATTCTGTGATTCTGTGATCCTACAGGAAGGTTGGAGACACCTTCCATAGGAGTGTCTAGAGACAGGACAAGGGGGAATGGCTTTAAGCAGAGGCAGAGCAGGGTTAGACCAGCTCTTAGGAAGAAGTTCTTCAGTATAAGGCTGGTGAGAGTCTTCAGTCCAATTGCAATAACAGCACCGTGGCTGGTTCAAATACTGTATTCGGCTCCAAACAATGGATAGGACAGAGGTCCTGTTCCAGCCTATTAGAAGAGCTTAATGACCATTACAAGGCGAGAAGAGACTTGCATCACTCAGTTGTTCAGCGGCTTGGTTCCAGTCTTCACCGTGGAGGAGCAGCACATTTCTTTTAAGTAAAGCATTGCTGGGAACTCACTGCTTGGGCAATTACCTTTGAAGCACATTGTTTTCTCAAAGCCATTAACATGTCAGATCATGGCAGCGCCTGACATCCAAACACGCCTTGGAGGGCTGCAATTCAATTTAAGGATCACCTCCTCCGAACAGGCCAACCTGCAAATTTCAGGAAATCGCCGAGAAATTCTCAGGGCACGCTTTGATCATGCTGCTTCCTAAATTAAAACCAAAACTCTAAGCGTTAAACATCTTTAACAGGACATTAAACCTCAGCCGTAAGCCAGGAAGGGTCCCTTAATGAGTAATGGCATATGTTGTGCAGGCAGTTATCTCCTAAATGTTCCAGGGGAAGCGGTAGGATGGAATGGCAGAGCGTTCAAAAGGGATGCATCATCACTAATGAGAGGAGAATTCCGAGCTGCCCTTCTGAGAACCTCAGAGAAGACTTCCCATCGCCGGAGGATGGCGAAGGATGCAATATTCCATCTTAGCAGAGCGCCCTTTAAAGAGGGGTGGGAAGGGACAACGCCATAGAACAAAAGCTGAGTTAAAGACGGAAAATGGAGAGTCCCTAAAAATCTGCTTGTGTTTTCCAAGGTAAGTCCCGGAGCAAATTAGTCACAGAATCACAGGTGCCGACCTGGGCATTCCTGTCTGTGATAAATCAGTTACTGGTGCTGCCATCCTAGCCTGTGTATTGCCTTCAGACCTGGGAAGGATGTGGGGACAAAAAAAGCAAAAGGTGTAAAATGTTTTCTCACTTACTCCCTCCTCTTGGGGTTGGAAGGGACCTCCAGAGATAATTAGGTCCAAGTCCCCTGCCAAGCCCAAGTGTTTGGATCTTGCACTTGATCTTTTTGAACCTCATGAGGTTGGCTTGGGCCCACCTCTCCAGCCTGTCCAGGTCCCTCTGGATGGAGCCCTTCCCTCCAGCATGTCAGCTGTACCACACCACTTGGTGTCGTCGGCATAGGCTTGGTTCTGGTGCACACCTGAGCGTGCAGAACATCTGTGATAGTCTTGGTTCTGATGCACACCTGAGCATGCTGAACATCTGTGATAGGGTTGCTTCTGGTGCACACATGACTAACTAAACATCTGTGATAGTCTTGGTTCTGGTGCACACTTGAGCATGCTGAACATCTGTGATAGTCTTGGTTCTGGTGCACACCTGGGCATGCTGAACATCTGTGATAGGCTTGGCTCTGGTGCACACATGGCTTACTGAACAAGGTATTGTAACGACAGAACAAGGAGGAATGGGTTAAAATTGGAAGAGGGGAGATACAAACTAGACATTAGAAAGGAGTTCTTTCCAGTGAGGGTGGTGAGATGCTGGCACAGGTTGCCCGGGGAGGTTGTGGATGCTCTCTCCCTGGAGGTGTTCAAGGCCAGGTTGGATGGGCCAGACGGGAGTTGTCCCTGCCATGGTGGGGCATTGGAACTGCATGATCTTTGAGGTCTCCTCCAACCTAAACCATTCTATGATTCTATATGTGATAGGTTTGGTTCTAGTGCACACAGGAGCTTACTGAACATCTGTGATAGAATCACAGAATCACTCAGGGTTGAAAGGCACCACAAGGATCAGCCAGTTCCAACCCCCCTGCCATGCCCAGGGACACCCTACCCTAGATCAGGCTGCCCACAGCCTCTGTCAGCCTGGCTGCAAACACCTCCAGGGATCTGGCCCCAAACACCTCCCTGGGCAACCCATTCCAGGCTCTCACCACTCTCATGATGAACAACTTCCTCCTCACATCCAATTTGAATCTCCCCACCTCCAGCTTTGCTCCATTTCCCCTAGTCCTCTCACTACCTGATAGCCTAAAAAGTCCCTCCCCAGGGGCTTGGTTCTGGTGCACACAGGAGCTTACTGAACATCTGTGATAGGCTTGGTTCTAGTGCACACAGGAGCTTACTGAACATCTGTGATAGGCTTGTTTCTGATGCACACAGGAGCTTACCCATTGCATATGACAAGATTTGCCACCTGCCATTTAGGGGGAGAGAGGCTGAGTCAGTGTTTATGAGCAGGATGAACAGGGATAAAAAGATAACAGAGCTGATAATTTTGCACATCATTTCTTTATGTGAAAAACTCTTAGCAAAGTCCACAGAACCAATTAATTTCCACACATTCCATTAGTAGAGTTTTGTTACGGAATTTTGAGTTTTATCTGAGCATTCACTAAAGCAGTGCACTGCTGGCATCCCTTAGTCACTAACTCCTTGCTCTGCAAGGCAGTTGTGCATACAGAGGAGAGAGGCTCATCCAAATGGCCTTTCTGCTCTCCTTGTGTGATTTGAGGCAGAGGACACAGCTGTGCTCCTCACCAGTGCAGGAACACATGGCTGGGAAGGGATAGAGGATTCAACCCAAGACAACAGACACTCAAGCCAAAGTCTGCCTATGATTTTTACTTCTGCTCATGCAAATTGTCACTCCCTGTCCAGCAGCTTTTCCACTTTTTTTTTTTTTTTTTTTAATTGGTTGATGGTTTTTAACCTTTGGAGGTTGAAATGAAAAGAAAAAAAAAAAAAAGCTTGTAAATGCCTCTTGCACTACCAAAAAAGCCCCAATTTGGTGACAGAGTAGTATTTAATAATTATTGATATCAAATGTATAACTGAGCTCTCCTCCCTTGACCCTTCCCCTCATGTACAGATATATGCAAATGGAGTGAGCAACAATCAATTGGCCATGTTGTCATTTGCTGAAGCAGGCATTACTGGGTCCTACCTGATTCTTCCTCTGTCTAAATTAAGGGAGCTGCTTCCAGAAGCCGTGACAACTTGACCAGTCCACTGCAAAATTTATGACAGGCATTAAAGGTTGAGTAACCCTGTATTGTATTTACTAAATCACATCTGTTACTGCTGCAGCACCCCTGAGCTCTGCAGGGAAGGTCTCTGGCAGTGGAGGGACTTCTTTAACTTATGCCCAAGGAAGAGCCTATGAACAGCTACACTATGCAGTGGTTTTTCTCCAATTCCTTCCCACCTTCTAATATTTAGCAGCCTGAGGGCTTCTTGGGACCAAGGTCATGCACACTGATGTGAGACTTTCTGTAGCTTTCCTTCTGTGAGCATTGTAAATGGCAAATAACAGCTGCACCTGACACCCTCCAGATGTAGCTGAAAGGACAGGGCACACCTGTTTAGCCTCTCTCTGCCACTCTACCACATTCCCTCTGATGCATTTTCCTGGCTCTCTGTCATTTCTCATACAAAAGGCATGCAAAGCCCTTATCCATCTGTGGTGTCATTTAGGTCTAAGATGCCCTTTTAGGACAGGGGCTCTTGAACCACATCACATTTACTGTGCAGGAGACCACAGACTTCCACATCAACCCATTTCCACTTTGCTTTCTGTTTCTTTCCCAGTTCCAAGCACTTGGAGTCCTTTTTTTGACTCCTGTTGAGTGCCCATTTGACACCTCTCACTGAAGTCTGCCATGGTCTAGAAACCAAACTCCATAATTATTGTGCATCATCCCTTGAATAATTTATTGTGCACTCCTAACTAAAATTATGACAAGGCAAAACCCAAACGCCAAATTCTACCAGGGTTGGAGGTTCTCATCTCTCTACATGGGAATAATGAGCATTAAACTTCCCAGAGTTGCATCGATTTGGCCAGTTTTAGATAGATATTAAGGGGGGTTTTTTTGTTTGTGGTTTTTTTTTTTTTTTTAATAAGAAAGCATCAGGAGGAGGCTTGGATGAGAAATAAACATGACTGAGTTAAAAACTGGGGAGGATCATCCAAGTAAAAAAACTGGGGAGGATCACAGAATCACACAGAATTAACCAGGTTGGAAAAGACCTCTAGGATTATTGTGTCCAACCTACCAACCAACACCTTCTAATTAATTAAACCACAGCACTGAGTGCCTCATGCAGCCTCCTCTTAAACACCTCCAGGGATAGGGACTCCACTATCTTCCCGAGCAGCCCATTCCAATGCCAATCACTCTTTCAGTGAAGAACTTCTTCCTAAGGTCCACCCTAGACCTGCCTTGGCACAGCTTGAGGCTGTTCTGCCCCTGGGTGCCTGGAAGAAGAGCCCAACCCCAGCCTGGCTACAACCTCCCTTCAGGTATTATGATTATACGAAATGGAAACCACCAACTCAAACGATTGACCAAGAGGTCACCACCTCTGGTTTGTGAGTTTGGTGCCATGATCTGGGGTTTTGTTTGTTTGTTGTTTGGGGGTGGTGTGTGTCTGTCTGTGTGCGTTGGAGGTTATTTTTGTTGTTGCTGGGGAAATCACCCGATTCCCTCATTTCCTAGATGACTGCCCTACTTTTTATTTTTTTTTTAGCAAGAGAGAGCAATCTCTTTTTTTTTTTTTTTTAAAAAGAGAGAAAATTTTTTTTTTTTTTTTTTTTTTTTTTTTTTTTTTTTTTTTTGGGCTGTGTGATGTACAGCATTCGCCCCTCTCCCAAGTGGAGCAACAGCAGGGGGGCTTAAACACTCACAGGGGCAGAAAAAAAGAACAAGAAAACCGTCTTTGTTCCGGGCAGACACTACGAGGTCACGTTACTATGGCAGCATCAACCATTTCCCCTCATTCTAGCTCGTAGTTCAACTTTGCCCATAGTTTATTCCCTGGGAAGCCTAATCCAGAGTTCAGGTTTGTGTATGTGGGGTGAGAGGTCAACAGCAATCTGACAATGGCCTAGTCAAAAGAAAAGAAAGCTATGATATAGCAGAATCAAAGAGTCGCTTCACCAATCGCTGGGGGCCGGCTCAGACGGAGGTTAGAATTCATCCCCTCGCTTTAGCCTGAAGTTCCTGATTTAGCCGTTTTGTGCTCAGCATACAGAAAGGCTGAATGGTGGACCGTAAAGGTGACAGTGGAGCAAACAGGGTGGGGGGAAAGACAGGAAGACAGTGCCGTGTTGTATTTGCCAGCTACATTACCCGTGCGCTCACAGGCAGCTCGGGTTGCTGCGGGTATCCTTCCCGCATCCTTTCCGACAGCGGTGAATAACCTGCAGATGGGACAGAACTGCTCCACACAGAGGCTGCAGGAAGGGAAGCAGGAGTTGCTGAATAACCACCTGCACGTGTGTGCACCTGTGCTTTAAATTCTGCAATAAAAAGGGACGAGTGTAGTGTGCTGGTTCGAGGCCGATCGGAATGTTTTGCTAAGAAAAATCAGGTGATAGGCTGCGAGAGGAAAACACTGCTGATGCCCACTTCACTCACAGGTTTGCTGAGATGTATAAAAGCAAGGACATAAACATAGATAAGACAGAGTCCCTCTGCCTGAGTTCTGGCTGTTGGGCTCTCTGTCTCCTTGGCTTCTAGCTGGACGTTCAACTCAACTAATCAAGTCTGCTTCTAACCCTTCTCATCAGTCCTTCTAATTCACCTTACACACAAGGCAGATTCTGGGATGAGGTTGGAGAGTGGGGAGCTCGCTCCTTAAGGATGTTTTATCCATGGCTCTGGTTAGTAAATGCCTAACAGAAGGATTACGCTGGCACGAAAACATGGTCTGACTAAATCTCTTCCTGGTCAAGCCATAAACCAAAGGTAATTGATGGAAGTCTGGGGCCAAATTATCTTCGGAAAGATTGGATTTATTCACCGACTATGCCAGACGCACAGAAGCCATCAGGAAGCATTTATTGATCAGCCATTGACAGCACTGTGGCCCACATGCACCATACTATCGATCACTTTGGGTTTCCTCGGTCAGCCTGCCTCTCTGAGCTATTGTCTCCTACAAGTGAACAGCACAATGGCTTCTGGGGAGAAGCAAGGGTGGGAGAATACCAAAGACATAAAAAGTCTCCGTGACAAAAGGGCCCAGGGGCAGCTGTGCTCAATTCCTAGACTGAGAGAATCGGAGTTAATCCACTAATCCTGAACAGAGCAGGACAGAGCATGCCTGCCACCCAAGCTGAGCTCCAGAAAGTTGTCTGTGCAAATAAAGCAGCATCTTTCCCTTTGTCAGCAGAGGTCATGGCTGTTGGCTCAGGGTAGTAGCTCCTTTCATCATTCATTCTTTTCTGCTGCAGGATGAGTCTGCTCTTTTCACAGCACGGCGAGGGATGTACTTTCACTTTCTCTCTCTCATTCGGAGGAGTACAGGAATGAGAGGAAATTAAGCAATTTGGTGTGCTAAGAGTCTGGTTTCATCTTTTTGTCGCATGTTGGAGTGGTTTTTGCTACACTGCATTTCCGAAAGTAAATTATGGCAAATGGGTCCAGCCTTAACTGGATGGCAAAGTCAAGTCCTTTACTTAAAGGTAAATGGAGGAGAGAGAAGAAGCTTTTAGTCATTACAAGCTCAAAAAACAAAGAGAAGAAATCTTCAAATCCTCTCCTGTGATACTCTTCAAATCCTCTCCTGTGATACTCTTCAAATCCTCTCCTGTGATGTAATTGACACAGAAAATTCTCTCTGTTCTGGTGGGCACTTCTCAGTCCCATTTCTGTGCAAGGGTCTTTCACATAAAGACGTAGGCACAGCAGATCCACTTTAATATCTGCACTTCTAAACTCTAAGGCGATTGTCTGCATCCCTCAGGTAGTCTGAGTCAGGAACCACCTGTAAAAGTGGCACATCCACTGGCTTCCATGGGATTAAACTGGTACTTAAGCAGGACTGTCAGAGGAGAAGCAAAAAGATCTGTAATTTTTTTTTTTTTTATTAGCATAAGAACTTTTATCCTAGAAAATAGCTTCTTTCTTTCTTCTTTCTATATTTTTTTCTTTTTATTGTCTTTTTGTGATTTTTTTTGTTTTGTTTTGTTTTTGAGGTGTGTTTTGTTTTTAAAAACCCAAATGTGTCACCCCTGCTTTCACCACTGTAGGCTATCCTGGCAACTGACCAAGAGTCTGAGGGTTGCGTTTGATTTGCATAAATCAGAGCTGATTGCAGTTACTTCCCTCATTAATACACTGAGTACTGATTAATAATAGGCAATACGCAGAATGTGCTGATGCATTTGCAAGGGTCCCAATGCATGCTCGAAGCCAAAACTGCTCCTTCTGAAAACAAAACTTCTGTTCCAGAGCACTCATTCTCGAGACATTAAGGAAAACCAGGCTACATCACAGTGTGGTCTTTGTTCTGAAAGGGAGAGAAAGACCTGAGAGTTTCTTTAGTTGCTGCAGGACAGGACACATTCTCATTTTAAACCCTGGGGGGAGGGTGGGGAGATGTGAGCTATTGAGTTGCCCAGCTCAAAAAAGACACAAGGAATTATTGAAGAGAGTCCAGCAGAGGCTACAAAGATGCTGAGGGGAGTGGAGCATCTCCCTTACAAGTAAAGGCTGAGAGACCATGGACCTGTTGAGCGTTTAGAAGAGCAGCCTGAGAGGGGATCTGATCAATGCTCAGCAAGAGCTAAAGGTGGAGGGCAAGAGGATGGGATCAGTCTCTTTGCAGTGGTGCCCACTGATAGGACAAGGGACAACAGTCACAAAGTGGAACCCCTGAAGTGTAAACATATGGAAAAACTTCTTTGATGATGGCAGCAAACTGGCACAAGCTGCTCAGAGAGCCTGTGGATTCTTCTTTCAACACCTGCCTGGATGTGACCCTGTACAACCTGTTCTGGGTGAGCCTGCTTTAGAAACAGTGGGGTTGGACCAGATGATCTTGAGAAGTCCCTTGCAATCCCTATCATTCTCTGTGACTCTTTCATGGTCCTTCTCTGGCTACATATAAATGTTTCAGGCAAAAGACTTGAGACTCCTTACTGCTGTACTCACAGCTCACATGATGGAGCAAAGATGGAGGTGGGGAGATTCAGATTGGATGTGAGGAGGAAGTTGTTGAGCATGAGAGTGGTGAGAGCCTGGAACGGGTTGCCCAAGGGAGGTAGCTGGGGCCACGTCCCTGGAGATGTTTGCAGCCAGGCTGGATGAGACTCTGTCCAGCCTAATCTAGGGTAGAGTGTCCCTGGGCATGGCAGGGGGGTTGGAACAGGATGCTCCTTGTGGTCCCTTCCAACCCTGACTGATTCTATGATTCTATGACCTGCATTTTCTGCACTTGCAGCTGGGTTGCATTTAGCAAAAATGAGCAATGGGTGGAAGTTGAGGTGTAATAAGTTAAACATGAGGAGGATATTTTTTTTTTTCCTACTGTGAGGGTGGCAGAGCACTGGAACAGGCTGCCCAGGGGGGTTGTGGAGTCTCCCTCTCTGGAGATACTCAAGAACTGTCTGGATGTGTTCCTGTGTGATCTGTTCTAGGTGATCCTGCTCTGGAATGGGGGTTGGACTAGATGAACTTTCAAAGTCCTTTCCAGCCTCTTACTGTCTGTGACTGTGAAAAAAAAACACTCTTAAGTGTAAGAGGGTAAACTGTTGTAAACTGCTTCCCTCCTGCCTGTGCTGGACAGATGCAAGAAGCTTATTCAACATATCACATCTCTCATTTCAATGTGACAATAGACATTATCTACCAGCATATTTATTGCTTACACAGATGTGAGTTATTCACATGGAAAATTGATTTATCTATCAGATAATTAGTAAACTTCAATAATTTCCAAAACCTCTTAGCAATCAGTTGACATTTAATTAACATACAATAACTGTCTTGTTAAATCTCCATTAAATACCTGTTGGAGTTAATTAAAGCTGCTGTGCAGGATTGCACAATTCCTGGGGAAGCCACACTGCAGCTCAACAGTAAGAAGCCTGGAACTCAGTTCCCTCCTTCATTCATGAACATCTGTGATAGGCTTGGTTCTGGTGCACACAGGAGCAACCAACCAAAAAAAAAAAAAATCTCCCCAATACACAAGAAAA
>VWZI01010199.1:211253-226384 GCA_013396835.1 Psilopogon haemacephalus
AAAAAGTATATATACATATGGTTGTGGGAGTTTTGTTTGTTTGGTTTTTGTTTTTCAAATTCTAGTAAGGACTTCAGAATATGTAAAATTAGATTTTTTTCACTCTTAACAATTTGTGATGCGCATACTACACTGATTGGAATGCCCTCTCTAAAACGCAGAGCTACCAAGTCGCCTTCTCTTCCCCACAAATCTAAAAATGATGCCATTTCAGCCTTTCCTCAGGCTGCTTTTGCAACCTGCACGTTAACTAAGCAATATTTCCCACCTACCCCCCTCGATTCATACATCCAGCTGTAACAGAGCAGACATCCATCCTTTGCCATCGACAACACGCTCGAGAGCTGGCAATTACCTCTCTGCAATAAAATATATCCCCTAGAAGTATGAGCAACGGAGTGACTATTAAAAAGTCTTTCTGAGCTTTGAGAGTAACTGGCTTAAAATAAAGGGCTAATTGCTGTTTGTAATTCACAGGTGAGAAGCAAGGCTGGCAGGGCAGACACAGCACAGCACAGCACAGCACAGGCCTGGGTTTCCTAAACACTCACATCCTATTAACGCTGCTGCGATGTCGAGCAAACAAATTGAGAGCAGTGTGACGCCCTCTGAAGAGCAAATAAATTTTCTGGGGATGAATGAAAAAGGAAAAAAAAAAAAAAAAACAAAAACCAAAACCACAAACAAACCAACTATACAAACAAAATAAAAGACTCATCCTGGTTTTCAAATCGGCAAAGAGGCAGCACACCAAAAAGCAAACCTTTTGCATCTCACTCGCTCTTGCCGCTAATGAGGTCACTGCATACGTATGCATTATACATGGTGGTCTTTCAGCTCCAGTGCTTGGAGTGTGCTTCTGGTGGAAGTCACTTGAGCAGACCCCCACCTGGAGTACTGTGTGCAGTTCTGGAGCCCCCACCACAAGAAGGATGTGGAACTGTTGGAGAGAGTCCAGAGAAGGGCCACGAAGATGCTCAGAGGGCTGCAGCAGCTCTGCTATTAGGACAGGCTGAGAGAGTCAGGGGTGTTCAGGCTGGAGAAGAGAAGGCTTCCAGGAGACCTTATAATAGCCTTCCAAAATCTGAAGGGGGCCTACAGGAGGGCTGGGAAGGGACTATTGGCAAGGTCTTGTAATGACAGGATGAGGGGGAATGGGTTTAAGCTGGTGGAGGGGAGATTTAAATGGGATGTTAGGAGGAAGTTGTTTGCAGTGAGGGTGGTGAGACACTGGCACAGGTTGCCCAGGGAGGTTGTGCAGCACAGATTTTTGATCACATTCTGTGCTCCACAACCTCCCTGAAGGTGTTCAGGACCAAGCTGAATGAGGTCTTGAGCGACCTGTTCTAGTGGGAGGTGTCCCTGCCTATGGCAGGGGGGTTGGAACTGGCTGATCTTTAAGGTCTCTTCCAACCTAAACCATTCTATGATCAAACAAGCAAACAAAACAAGTGAAAACCCAACCAACAGGAAAAAAAAAATGGAGAAAAGGATAGAAAAAGCAAACAAAACAAACGAAAACCCAACCAATGGGGAAAAAAAATTTTAAAAGGATAGAAAAAGCAAACAAAAAAGTGAAAACCCAACAAAGAGGGGAAAAAAAAAAAAAAGAAACAGAAACAATAAGACCAAAACAAACACACACACATCCCTCCCATCCCCAAAACCCACAAACAACAGGGAAAAAAAAGCCCAAAAATATCAGAGGGTAACAGAGAGATTCATTCCCCAAGATGAGCCTTGCAGGGCGAAGGAAGTTAATGTTGGAATTTCAGATCTAATCCATTCCTAAGCAGGAAGAGCAATCACTTTGGCCTTAACCCCAGCTTTGAAAACACTCTTTTGCATACATGCTGTTTCAACATTTCTGGGTTGCAATTCAGCATCAAATAATCAATATTCAAGCCTGTTCCCCTTGCAGCCTCCCTGACACACCGGACTGAATTCCACCTTCCACGAAGAGTGCTGACACCATTTGAAACTGAAGAGCACATTTTGCATATCTCCAAGCCTTAAGAAGAGTTTTGTGCAATGGAGATGATAGGTTATTAGTTTTGTTTTGGTTTTTTATTTTCTTCTGAGCTGTTGGCATATGCACACCTACAGATCTGGGTCTGGTTTTTTGTTTCCATTGGCCTGGCTGCCTCCTGTGTTTCCCAGGCAGCAGTAGGGATGCACAGTTTGTGTGTACCCAGCAACTGCTGCACACACCTGAAAAGTCACACAGAGGTAACATTTATCACGTAGAGAAACGTTTGCATGGTCAAAGTGGTTGCCTCTGGATGATTTTTTTTTTGAGAATGTTCTCTCAACAGAGCAGCCCTGTGGAGAAGGTGGTGGTGGGAGTCCTCCTGGACCACAAATTATCCATGGGACAGCAATGAAGGTAAATGGGATCCTGGGGTGCATTAAGAAGAGCATGGCCAGCAGATTAAGGGAGGGTCTCCTCCCACTGTACTCTGCCCTAGTGAGGCCCCACCTGGAATAATGCATCCAGTTCTGGGCTCCCCAGTTCAGGAGAGACAGAGATCTACTGGAGATCTACTGTTTTCCCAACAGAGCAGCCCTGTGGAGAAAGACATGGGAGTCCTCCTGGATAAGAAATTATCCATGGGACAGCAATGAAGATAAATGGGATCCTGGCGTGCATCAAGAAGAGTGTGGCCAGCAGATCAAGAGAGGTTCTCCTCCCCCTCTACTCTGCCCTGGTGAGGCCCCACCTGGAATCCGGTTCTGGGCTTCCCAGTTCAAGAGGGAGAGAGATGTACTGGAGAAAGTCCAACAGAGGGTTGCGAGGATGCTGAAGGGACTGCCTGATGAGGAAAGGTGGAGAGCCATGAGGCTGTTTAGTCTAGACAGGAGAAGGACCAGAGGGGATCTAATGTGTCTAAGTATCTGTTGTCTCTGGGATGGATCTTGGTCTCTGTAGTTTTTTTTAAGGGAGTCTGGGATAACCTGGAACTCCTCAAACCACCACAGTGCCCAAGGGCTGGGGGTCAGGAAGGAAGGGCAGCCCTGGCATAGGACAAGGGACAAGGGATGGAAACTGCAGCACTGCAAGTTCCACCTCAACATGAGAAAACTTCTTTACTGTAAGGGTCCCAGAGCACTGGCACAGGCTGCCCAGAGAGGTTGTGGAGTCTCCTTCTCTGGAGCCATTCCAGCCCTGTCTGGATGTGTTCCTCTGTGAGCTGGACTAGATTCTATGGTCCCGCTCTGGGAGGGGGTTTGGGCTGGAAGATCTCTTTAGGTTCTTTCCAATCCCTAACAGCCTGTGATGCTGTGAATATTTGGTGCAGGAGGGCTGCTTTGGTCACAAATACAAAACCTTTTTGCCATTTAAAACCAGATTTCTGGTACACCATCTTATCAGAACTGGCATGCACTGGAGGCATCTGCAAACACAATTCCATGAGGAATTACTCCAGCTCCATTCAAATAAGCTCTTTGCTGTCTACAACACTGTTGCAGGGCCCAAACCTTAACTGAGGGTTCATTAGCAAAATTTCTGCACAACAGGAACATACCTGAAAATATATTCAGACAGGTGTAAACCAGAATTTATCATCTCTGTTTTTTTACTGCTTTGTGGTTTTTTTTTGTTTTCCCCCAATAAAAACTTCACAAATACATAGAGAAAACAAACCACAAGGGAATAAGATTTATTCGGTTGAACTGCCAAAAACTCAAGTTCCCCAAAATTTCAGGTCTTTTTATGGCCTCGTTTTGGGACATCAGTGCATTTCCTAAGTAAAAGTGATCACAAACTGCATGCCCTAAGTGAGGAAGGAAAACAAAATCCAGGTTTGGAGGGAGAATCTAGAGAGAGCTGCCATGGCAGTTACATTTCCTGTGCTCACTGAGCATATAAAGGGGAAATAAATCAACAAGGGAAGGCTGTGCTATGGATTTCTCCAGAGCTCTATCCTGGCTACATGGAGCAAAGCTGGAGGTGGGAAGATTCAGACTGGACGTGAGGAGGAAGTTGTTCAGCATGAGAGTGGTGAGAGCCTGGAAAGGGTTGCCCAGGGGTGTGGTTGGGGCCACATCCCTGGAGGTGTTTAAGGCAAGGCTGGATGAGGCTGTGGGCAGCCTGATCTAGAGTAGGGTGTCCCTGGGCATGGCAGGGGGGTTGGAACTGGCTGCTCCTTGTGGTCCCTTCCAACCCTGACTGATTGTATGATTCTATGAAATGCTCTTAGCAGTCTTTAAATGTACTACATGTTCCCCGGACCAGTTGTTGGAACAACTCTCAGCCTTCTTGTGGAGGACAAACACAGCTGAGCACAGGCAAGTCAGATGTGTTGGCAATTGCCAGGCCTTGCTGTCACTCCAGAACGTTGACAACAGCAGACACCGACGCTGGAGTCTCTGCAGAATATTCAACTTAGCATTCCAAAAACCACAAGAATTCCCACGTGTCCCTCTAGTTGGGCAGGGAGCTGCCACAACTCTTTGCCTAATGGCTCTGAACACAGGCTCTCTGACCACCCTACCCCCTGGCTCAGCCTGCTGAAGCTGCTGTGCATGTGGTGTTGCCCCATGGATCCCCTCGGTGGCTCTGAAAGAGTTAAGGTCGCAACAGAGTGGTGCTATGTAAAGGAGAAATTTCCCTGTCCTTGCCTAAGTGAATGGCTGGGATTAAACTGACAGCCCACCTTAGTGATGGTGGAATAATTGGTTGTTCAGCTCTGTCCTTGTCAGAGCTCTGACAGTTCTGCAGATGTCCTGCTCAGCTCTCCAAAGGTTAGCCTCAGCTGGAGCTAGTGTTCATTAATCATTCCTTCCTGACAGGACTCAGAGCAGCCCACATCTGCCACTCTGTCCCCCTCAATCCCTGTCGCACCCAGCTTGTGTGTAATCACTGCTGGTTTTCTTAAGAGGATACTCCATAAAGGAATATGCATTTAAAGGATGAGACACGTGGTGTTGCCTCCTCTCTTGGCAATTCTTAACAGCCCAGGGCTGGTTATGTGGTGCCTTTGTCCAAGACGGTCTGGTACAAGCAGGGTGAGCTGTGAACTGGAGGTACAAGAAGCATTTAACATCACAACCTTTTTTTACCATGCAATGACCATTTTCAGTCTAGTGCCACGCTCAGAGTGAGGATGGAAGGACTTGGTACCATAATAACCTTGCGTGGGTACATGACAGCTGCAGGCTGCACCTCATTTGGAGGGAATGGGGGGAAAAAAGGTCATGGAACTCACTGAGAACTCAGGGAAAGACTTCATCTGAGTACTGCTTTCAGTTTGGGGCTCTCCAGTTTAAGAGGGACAGGGATCTGCTGGAGAGAGTCCAGCAGAGGGCTATGAGGATGCTGAGGGGACTGCAGCCCAGCCTGATGAAGAGAGGCTGAGGGACCTGGGGCTGCTTAGTCTGGAGAAGAGAAGACTGAGAGGGGATTTAATCAATGTTTATAAATATCTGAGGGCTGTGGGTCAGGAGTGAGGGACAGGTTCTGCTCACTTCTCCCTGTGATAGGACAAGGAGCAACGGATGAAAGCTGTAGCACAGGAGGTTCCAGTTCAACACAAGGGGCAAATTCTTGACTGGAAGGGTCCCAGAGTACTGGCACAGGCTACCCAGAGAGGTTGTGGAGTCTCCTTGTCTGAAGCCTTTCCAGGTCTGTCTGGATGTGTTCCTGTGTGCCCTGAGCTAGATTGTCTGGTCCTGCTGTGGCAGGGGGGGTTGGACTCAATGATCTCTTTGGGTCCCTTCCAGCCCCTGACATCCTGTGAGCCTGTGAAAGGAAAGCTTCAATGCATTCTTCTCATCTGGCCTTTTCCCCCAACCACAAGGTCTCTCTGGACACCTGCTTCACTGCCTGCTTGTCTACACAGTGGCTGAAAAATCCTATGGCCAGAATCCCTCTAACCCACATGAACTGGCTGATCTTCAGTTCACACACAGGGCTAATTTTATCCTGACTACTTTTATCAAAGCCATTTAGACTCACCCATGGTTATTAGGTAGTAAAACCAGAGGCTATTAGTAGAAAAACCGGAGGAGAACAACTACTAAGATAACTCTCAGCACCTGATGCCACATGACCAATGCTAGAAGACCTCTGACAGGAACAGTCTGGCAGCAGAAGACTTCCCTGTGTGTACCCCAAGGAAGTGCAAGCAGCTGCAGAGCACACAGCCTTAACAAACCACCCTCTACACTCTGTTAGCCATATCCACATAGGCTTATAAAAAAAGCAAAAGTCAAAGCTGGGTTGTGGCTCTGCATAGCTCAAGCCCTCCCAACCTGCAAGGAGACCTAAATGGCTTCTGAAACAGAAAGTGAAGTGGAAAACCAAACAGAGGTAAGGAAGGCAGAACACCAGAAAAAGCAAAGAAGAGAAATCACAGCTATCCTCCCCTAGGGGCTCTATGGGTAGGGGTTGGTTTGGGTTTTTTTTATGTTCCCCCTTCAGTTTATCTACTCATTAACGTGCGCCCCAGAATAAACTGCACATCCTACAGTTAGACAAAACCACAACGTATCAGTGATGAATCTTGCTTAAATTAAAATCAGCATCGGCAGACAGACTGCCAGGGTGTTACAGTTGCCAAGGCTCTGTAAGAAATGGAATTATTACCCACTTCACAATGTCGTTACAAGCTTGCCCACTGACTTCTCTTAGGGTGCTGCTGGTTCACACTTGAGCCGTTGCAGGGAACCATCATTTCAAATTCATCGATTAACTGTCTAGCCCACAAAGTTTAAGAAGGAACAAACAAGGACATTAAGTGATTAGCATTCTTCTTTTTAATTTGCAAATCCTCTCTTCGAGGCTAAAAAAAGCCAAGTGCCTCAGGCTCCATCCCAGGCACAGGGATCCCAGCAGGCCTGACAATAGGAAGAAGGTGCTACAGACACACATAACTGACACTGCTGGGTTAAAGCAATCAACACATTGAGCATTAATCACAACTGAAAGCTTTACAGTGCACTTACAGAATGGCAGTGAGCCTGGTCCAGAAGGCAGCAGCAGCCATGCTGCATTTCAGACTGTTGAGACAAGCCAATAATGTGACTTGGTCAACAAAAGCAGTTATGGCCATGGATCTTCAGTGGACTCAAGTATGTTTGGGATTTGGATGAATAGAGAAAAATCCACGTCGTGGACTGACTTCCAAGCTCCACCACACTGATTTTGCTAGGGAAACAAATAATCAAGCCCAGGCTATAACCAGAGTCCCTATCATGTATTGCTGCTCTCCCAGGGGGCATTAGAAACTCAGCTGATGATGCTTCAATATATATATATATGATGCTTCAATTGATGATGCTTCAATGTATATTTGATATAGCAAATTTAACAACAGCAGAAGAACAGGAGAAGTTATAACCACTTGCAAGCTATCCTTAATCTCTGCAGTAGTCAGGCTCAGAATCCCTACTCTGCTTGGTGTGTCTGTACAACTAAAAGACCTCCTCCTCACCAAGTATGTTCATGCTCTCTCTTATCATTTTCCTTGATCCTACTGGGAACTACATCAAATGATTAAAGGAGTTAGGCATTTTTTAAAGTCAAGTATAAACTGCATTTCTGTCTACAGACCACAGAATTACTCAAGAGCTGCATTACAGAATCAGTCAGGGTTGGAAGGGACCCCAAGGATCATCCAGTTCCAACACCCCTGCCACTGGCAGGGACACCTTACACTACATCAGGTTGTTCAGAGCCCCATCCAGCCTGGCCTTAAAAACCTCTAGGGATGGGGCCTCCACCACCCTGTATTATCTTGAGTTCCAGCAACAAATATTATCATTTAGTTGTGTGCTTTGAATGGCAGCTACAGAAAATAAGGAACACTCTTTCTTGGTTCGAAATTTATCTTTGTCTCTGCCCTTCTGCTTCCTGTTTTTGCTCTTCTCACCTTGCACTTATCAGTAAAGTGAGCTTGCAACACTGACACATCAGAAGAACACTTTTAGATTCTTAGGCTACAGATCTGCAACTTCAATTAATTTTATTACTGTGCTCCCTCTACTGGTTCTAAAAAACTAACTTAGGAAAAAAGGAAAATTTCATTCTGCCCTCCCCTTTCCCTTAGCTACAGAAAGGCATCAGAGCCTTCCTCTAGAGTCGTTCCTGGCTTTGGTGATCATATACACTACCCTCAACGTCCCAAAGCATCAGCTGAGAGAATTCAAGTCATGTCTGCCCAAGCACACTGCAATGCATGAGCTCACTTTCTCAAAATAGACAGAGACTGGAGAGCCACAAACATCAGGCACACTCCATGTTGAAAGCAGTCTGCATTCACTGGCTTTAATACTGTACTGTCTTGTCCCCACAGCTCCTCCAAGAGGAAACTCAAACCTCAACTGGACAAGACCCTTCGGAAGCCTGATGCGTGTTGGACCATCTCAGGGCACTGGGTTGGAACAGCAAACATTCAGAGGTCCCTTCCCACCTACATTAATCTGTGGTTTTACATCTTGTTGGGAGTTCACTTTGCAATTCATTATTGACGGAGCGACTCAATATGCTGAGCAGATTGGGAACTGCTTACCAATGCATCTTGCTAAATCCTGCATCTCTCCTTCTTGTCTGGGAGGGCAGAAACATTTCCTTCACAGCCAAGTCCTCTGTTTTGCAAATTTTAGAGAAGACAAAAAGATTTTACAGCTTTTTTTCTTTTCTTTTTTTTTTTTTTTAATACCAAAACTAGCAATTTATTTACTTTAAAATAAACCTGAACTGACATTCAAAGGAGGGTTAGGCACAATCCAGGTGATGGGGTTTTGTTTTTGGGTTTTTTTTTTTATGCCTATCTAACATCTTGCCTATGCAAAAAAAAAAAATGTTATACATTAAATGGCTTGGAAACCATGACAACACTAACTGTCTAGAGCTCACACAAGCTCAATCAAGCCATAATCAAGGATTTTCTTACGTGATTGTCCATTATCTCCTTCTCAGCCAGAGATGCACATTATAGGCATAAAAAGATCAGAGTGGAATCACCAGCATTAATTACATGCTAGACTAGATCTGTGCTCCTGAAGGAGCTGTCAGAAAGACTTTGGAGTACCTCTAGGACATTCAGAGGAGCCCTGTGCAGACTATACAGGCTGGAAAGCAAAATAAAAAGTATTAGCACAGGTCAGTGTTACTGAAAAATATGTTAAGCTCTTTATGTTTGATGAAAGAGAAGGGTCAGCTCAACACAGATGAATTTGAGGAGGACTACTCTGTACCTCTCCCAGTGGTACAGTACTTTTATACAGTGTATATATATATGAAGACTCAAGGAGACAAATGTGTACAGAAGAGCATCTGTGAAATATATTGGATGACCTTGGAGGTCTCCTCCAATATGGCAGATTCTATTTTATTCTGTTCTATTCTATATTCTCCTCTATGCTATATCCTATTCTACTCTATGCTATATCTATTCTACTCTATGCTATATTCTGTTCTATGCTATATTCTACTCTATGCTATATCCTATTCTACTCTATGCTATATTCTGTTCTACTCTATGCTATATCCTATTCTATGCTATATTCTACTCTATGCTATATTCTGTTCTATGCTATATTCTACTCTATGCTATATTCTGTTCTACTCTATGCTATATTCTACTCTATTCTGCAAGTGCCAAAGCTGTGAAGAGCTGCTCAGGCACTGGAATGAGCTGCCCAGGGAGGTGGTGGAGTCCCCAAGCCTGGATGTGTTTAAGGGTGGTTTGGATGTGGCGCTTGGGGCTATGGTTGAAGGTAGAATGCCCTTGTAGAGTAGGGTTCTAGGTTGGACTTGGTGATCCTGAGGGGCTTTGCCAACCTGAATGTTTCTGTGATTCTGTGAAGACACAGTCCTCCACCTGGTCAGTAGATAATATGAATATACAGCCAGGCTCAAACAACATTGAGTGAAAAAAGCAAAGGGGGGGAAAAAAAAGAGAGAGAGAACAAACCAGACCATGTGCCTTATGCAGCCAATGAAAGATGTGCGAGAACAAATAAATAAATATGTACAACAAACAGATGTGAAGAGATGGTGGACTACTCATGGATTTTTCACGAGGTGAAAATTATTTCCCCTGAATTATTCACTCAGCTGTAATTATGGCCATTGGCAGGCAGGGAAACCAATAACTTAGACGGATGATTTCTGAGCTTCCCAGCAAATCCTTCATCGGGAGTCCACAATCTCAGGGAAAAAAGGTAGGTTTGCTGAACTTGTGTAGCCATGCAGCATTTTGCTCAGGGCACAGCCAATGCTCTGGGTAGAAACTCTAGCTCAAGATTTAGTTCTTCACAGGCTCACAGGATGTCAGGGGCTGGAAGGAACCCAAAAAGATCATCGAGTCCAACCTCCCTGCCACAGCAGGACCAGACAATCTAGCTCAGGTCACACAGGAACACATCCAGACAGGCCTTGAAAGGCTCCAGACAAGGAGACTCCACAACCTCTCTGGGCAGCCTGTGCCAGTGCTCTGGGACCCTTACAGGGTAGAAATTCCCCTTGTGTTGAAGTGGAACCTCCTGTGCTGCAGCTTCCATCCATTGCTCCTTGTCCTTTCCTAGGGAGCAAGTCAGCAGAGCCTGACCCTGCTTCTTGACCCCCAGTCCCCAGATATTTATAAACAGTTATTAAATCCCCTCTCTCAGTCTTATCTTCTCCAGCCCCAGATCCCTCAGCCTCTCCTCATCAGGCAGTGCTTCAGTCCCCTCATCATCCTCATAGTCTTCTTCTGCTGGACCTTCTTCAGCAGATCTCTGTCTCTCTTAAATTGGGGAGCCCAAAACTTGAAATCATAACCACGGAGACCACAGAATCACAGAATCTTAGACATTCTAAGGGATCTTCAGAGATCATCGAGTCCAACCTCCCTGCCAAGCAAGATTACCCCAGGTAGTTCACACAGGAATGTACCCAGGTGGGTTTTGAAAGTCTCCATTGAAGGAGACTCCACAACCTCTCTGGGCAGCCTGCTCCAGGGCTCTGTTACACTCACTATAAAGAAGTATCTCCTCATGTTGAGGTGAAACCTTCTCTGTTCCATCATCTGGCAATCTCCTGTCTTTGTAGTCCACAGACTGCTCTCCACAGGAAGCAAAATTTCAATAGGGAGTTGCTTTCTTTCACTTGTACTATACTGCAAGGAGTTAAATACTCTATCAGTAAAGAAAGACTACAGCTTCCTCCTTTGCTTTAGTTTCCTAACCATCTCAGTTGTGCCATTCTCTGTGTATGTCTGTATCAGGGAGCAGTATGAGGGGCACAAGGCCACATTTTATCTCTTGAAGTACAAGCATGGAGGTCACCATACCTCTAGATGACAGATGCTCACAAAGGAGCCCTCACCATACCTTCCAAGAAACCAGCAACTAGAAATCCAAGAAGGGAGGCTGGGTGCACACCAACCTCACATCTATTTGCTCCTACATTCTTGCATTGAAAGAATTCTTGGATTACATTCTTGCATTCTTGGCTTGCAAGCTGTTTGGCAGAGAGGGAGCTGGGGGTACTGATGGAACACCAGCCAGCAGTGTGCTCAGGCAGCATCCTGGCTTGCATCAGCCATGGTGTGGCCAGCAGGAGCTGGGAAGGAAGTTTAGACCAATCCTTCACATGAGTGGTCTAGTTTTGGTTAAACCTTCAGCGTGTTGACAAGAACTTTGCTGTGGGATAGGCAAAGAGAACTTCACTGTGGGATAGGCAAAGAGAATTTTGCTGTGAGATAGGAAAAGAGAATTTTGCTGTGAGATAGGCAAAGAGAACTTTGCTGTGAGATAGGCAAAGAGAACTTTGCTGTGAGATAGGCAAAGAGAATTTTGCTGTGGGATAGGCAAAGAGAACTTTGCTGTGAGATAGGCAAAGAGAACTTTGCTGTGAGATAGGCAAAGAGAACTTTGCTGTGAGATAGGCAAAGAGAACTTTGCTGTGAGATAGGCAAAGAGAACTTTGCTGTGAGATAGGCAAAGAGAACTTTGCTGTGAGATAGGCAAAGAGAACTTTGCTGTGAGATAGGCAAAGAGAACTTTGCTGTGAGATAGGCAAAGAGAACTTTGCTGTGAGATAGGCAAAGAGAACTTTGCTGTGAGATAGGCAAAGAGAACTTTGCTGTGAGATAGGCAAAGAGAACTTTGCTGTGAGATAGGCAAAGAGAACTTTGCTGTGAGATAGGCAAAGAGAACTTTGCTGTGAGATAGGCAAAGAGAACTTTGCTGTGAGATAGGCAAAGAGAACTTTGCTGTGAGATAGGCAAAGAGAACTTTGCTGTGAGATAGGCAAAGAGAACTTTGCTGTGAGATAGGCAAAGAGAACTTTGCTGTGAGATAGGCAAAGAGAACTTTGCTGTGAGATAGGCAAAGAGAACTTTGCTGTGAGATAGGCAAAGAGAACTTTGCTGTGAGATAGGCAAAGAGAACTTTGCTGTGGGATAGGCAAAGAGAACTTTGCTGCGAGATAGGCAAAGAGAACTTTGCTGCGGGATAGGCAAAGAGAATTTTGCTGCGGGATAGGCAAAGAGAACTTTGCTGCGGGATAGGCAAAGAGAACTTTGCTGTGGGATAGGACAAGATAATCCCCAAAAGAGTTTCTGCCAGCCTGCTATGCTACGCTGCCTTCCCAGCACTCTGCTGTCCACGTCGGCTGCTGAAACGGCCATAGCTGGCAGTAATTGCTGTTGACATTGTTCAGAGCCTTGCCTCGCTGCCAGAGACAAATCTTTCATTCATGAAGAAGTGCTTGTTAGGCCAGTGCTGGACTCCAAATCCACTTAATTAAATTGGAAAAAGAAAAAAAAAAAAAAAAAAAGACAGAGTGAGAGAGGAGAGAAAGAAATTGCTTCGCTCTGGTGGGAAATTTGCACACAAAGGCCTGGTGTCTGGGTCTGTCCTGTGCTATTGTGTCTCGCAAACAGTTTTTACAACATAACAGCATCTCTCTCCCTCCGTCGCTGTCCTGCCAGCCCCTTGCAGAGGCAGCGGTGACCCTCATTAAAAGGCAGGTTTGTTGTGGGATGTTTTCCCAGCCGTTCACCCACTGGGCTTTTCTCCGCGGCAATCAAGGGTCCGCAAGTGCTGCAAAAGGGCTCTCCAAGGGCTGATTGCTTCAGAAAAATTTCCAAAAGCAAAGAGGGCAAACCGGCGCGGGGAACAAGCCTCTTTTGAGCAGTTATGTAAACGTTCCCAATGGGATTTGAAACCCCTGCGTGCCGAAACTGTCAAGTCCTTTGCTGCAGCCGCGTTCACACGCTCCTCTCTCCCCGTACCCTCCCTGTGGTGGCTCAGCAGTTACCTGCCCTCCCCCAACCCTTTGATATAACCCAGGCTAGGACTCAGAACAGCTGGAAGTTGATAAATGGAGCTTTATGTTTGCAGCTATGCGCAACAGACAAGCAGATATTTACAAAGTGTAACAGAGAGATACAGTGAAAAGGTAATAGAGAAACACCACAGCCCCTCCCAGAGATCAAAATCCCCAAGAGGGGTTTCTAACCACCCCTATCACCTTTTCCCCACTCCCCCAATCTTCTCTCACCATCTGTTGATGAGGCAGATAGGCAAAGGTAGATCAGCCAGGGGGGGTTAGCAGTAGGAAAAGAAGTTAGTGGAAGGTGTCCTTGCCTATGGCAGGGGGTTGGAACTGGATGATCTTTGAGGTCTCTTCCAACCTAGACCATTCTATGATTTTATGATTATTCAAAATCATCTACAAAAGCCAGGGAAAAGGAGCCATGCAAGGAGCCAGCCACAGCCCAGAGAGGTCTGAAACCATCTGACTTATCTATATTTGGGTTACAACTCTTAAAACATTTTTTTTTTCCTTCTTTCTCAGTAAAGCAGTGAGTGAAGTGACATCATGTGTTTTCATTTCTCAGCCTATAGTCTAATTTCTAATTCAAATCCCCTAATTAGTTGAAACCAGCACACTCCCCAACAGCACTCACTCAGATCCTCTGGTAAAGCTCCAGCAGAACGCACACGCTGCAGAGCTACAGGGCGACAGAAGGGTTGGTGTGCTAAAAATTGACCAAAGAAAAGCTCCACAGCCTCCCCCAAACACCTCTTACGCTTCAGAAGTGGCAGCCATGACCCCACCGCTCACGCCAGACTCTGGGAGGCACAGGCTGCAGAGTCAGAGTCAGGAAACGGGGTAATGAACATCAGACTTAAATAGGTTTGCCTGCGGTCTAAACTGGCAACTTTTGGTCTCTGTCTTGGCTGTCAACTTTACAAGTTCTGGAGCCCCTATTACAAGAGGGATGTGGAGATGCTGGAGCGTGTCCAGAGAAGGGCCACGAGGATGCTCAGAGGGCTGCTGCACCTCTGCTGTGAGCACAGCCTGAAAGAGTTGGGGCTGTTCCATTTGGAGAAGAGAAGGCTCCCAGGGGACCTTATTGTGGCCTTCCAGGATCTGAAGTGGGCTACAAAAAAGCTGGGGAGGGACTTTTTAGGTTATCAGGGAGTGACAGGACTAGTGGAAACAGAGCAAAGCTGGAGGTGGGGAGATTCAAATTGGATGTGAGGAGGGAGTTATTCAGCACCATGAGACTGGTGAGGCCCTGGAATGGGTTGCCCAGGAGGGTGGTTGAGGCCACATCCCTGGAGGTGTTTAAGGCAAGGCTGGATGAAGCTCTGTCCAGCCTAATCTAGGGTAGGGTGTCCCTGGGCATGGCAGGGGGGTTGAAACTAGATGAGCCTTGTGGTCCCTTCCAACCCTGACTGATTCTATGATTTACATTTTGATTTTTTTTTTTTTTTTTTAAATGACATCCATTTCGCTGGAAGCTTTCTGGGGCAGGTCCTGAAGGCTCCACAGAGTCAAGCACATTGCCAGGATTAATAATGGGTTGCAACAGCATCTCAGGGAAAAGGTACACTAACTGCAAGTGCTGTTCCCCTGCACATAATACCTACTCCTGTATATGAATAACAGCAATCTGTTCTTCACCATCAAATCATCACTGAATCATTGTTTTTTTCTATTATAGGGAAAACAATGTTCAGGTTGAAATTACCTAATTCCCGGTGACAGCTGCGTTCAGCTGTTTCTACACAAGCCTCTCCCACAATTGAATATTGATTTACATAAAGAAAAACGTTTATGTGAAACACAATAAATTAGGAGGAATGGCACTGTCCTGTCTTTTGAAGTTCCATGGAGTGGGTATGAA
>VWZI01010199.1:233711-244053 GCA_013396835.1 Psilopogon haemacephalus
ACCTCGAAGATCATCCAGGCCAACCTAACACCCAGCCCTAGCCAATGGCACTAAGTGCTCCATCCAGGCTTCGCTTGAACATCTCCAGGGATGGAGATGCTGCACCACCTCCCTGGGCAGTCCATTCCAATGCCAATCACTCTCTCTGGCAAGAATTTCTTCCTAACATCTAGCCTATACCTCCCCCACCACAGCTTGAGGCTGTGTCCCCTTGTTCTGTTGCTGGTTACCTAAAAGAAGAGCCCAACCCCACCTGGCTACAACCTCCCTTCAGGTAGTTGTAGACAGCAATGAGGTCTGCCCTGAGCCTCCTCTTCTGCAGGCTGCACACCCCCAGCTCCCTCAGCCTCTCCTCACAGAGCTGTGCTCCAGGCCCCTCACCAGCCTCCTCCATATGTTCCAGTACCTCAATATCTCTCTTGAATTGAGAGGACCAGAACTGGACACAGGAGTCAATATGTAGCCTCTAATTTATCTTTGATGGCTAGTCACCCAAGTTAAAACAACCACCAAGCACAACTACCACTCCCTCCCTCCCCTAACTCACAAAAATCTTCCCCTTACTGCTTCCAGAGTTCTGTCCCCATGACAAGGCTGTCAGGTGTGTGTGACACATTACCACTGGGCAAAGCCATGCTTTGGAGAGAAGGCAAGCAAGAAGAGCAGGCATCTCTCTGCTGTTCCTTCCTAAACAGATCATGGGAACAGGGCTGCCATGAGATTGCAGAGGGCTAGGTGAATTGTCACAGCAGAATGACTCATTCAGGTTGGAAAAGACCCTGGAGATCATCAGGTTCAACCAATCACCACCTCTACCAAGTTCACTACTAAACCATATTGTTAAACATCACATCTAAAGGGCCTTAAAACATGTCCAGGGATGGTGACTCAACCACCTCCTCAGGCAGCCTCTTCCAATGCTTGACCACTCTTCCAGTGAAGAAAAAAGTTAACTAATGTCTAGCCTAAAGCTGCCCTGATGCAGCCTGAGGCCATTCCCTCTTGTTCTATCACTAATTACCTGTGAGACCAGCACCTACCTCTCTATATTGTCTTTTCAGGTATTTGTAGTCAACATCTGCAGGGAGCCTGGCACTGGATTGACACAAAATCATAGAATTGTTCTGATTGGAAAAGCTCTCTAAGATTATTGAGTCCAACTGTTGACCTAACACCACCGTGGCCACTAAACCGTGTCCTGAAGTGCCATGTCCACGTGTTTTTTTAACACCTCCATACCTCCATGAGTGATGACTCCTCCTTCTCCCTGGGTGATGACTCCTCCACCTCCCTGGGCAACCTCTTCCAATGCCTGACCACTCTTCTCCAGTGAAGAATTTTTTTTCTTTCCTAATATCCAATCTAAACCCTCCCTGGTACAATTTGAGGCCATAAACACAACCAGGCAGAGAGGCTGTAGACACACTAGAAGTGAATTCTGAAATGGGTTGGAATGAAACATCAACTGAAGCCTGAAGCATTGCCCTTACCATGCCATGTCATAACTAGCAAGAGCCTCCATCGTGGACGAAGGAATCAGGAGCAAAATGAATCCAGCAAAATTATTGGGCTCCAGAAATTATTGCATGCTTTGGAAATTAAAGGCCTCCTCCACTCACTGTAGTGCACAAACTAATTATAGCCACTGGAGGTGTTTGTTATTTACTCCTAATAAGCACCTTGATGCAGCATAATTGAAATGCCTCCCAGCTCATTGGTGTTCACACGTCTTGGTGAGGACCATTCTGTTGAACCCCTGTGAAAGAACAGCAGAGCTGACTCACACATGCAGGTTGCCCTCCTGCATGCCAGAAATGCAGAACACACAAAGGGAGGGTTGCCACTCACTCACAGGGTGAGGTGGATGCTCCTCCACTGGTGTTCAGAAGGGTAAGCAGCACAGAAAGCATTCACTGCCCCAGAGGCCAAGCCAAGTATTTCACAACCATACTCGGTGACCATGGCAGTGGTGGCAGCTGTAATCCTGCTACCATTGCAATCTTGTTACCAACAGTTGCCCCCCAGTGGGGACAACAGAACAGAGAAGTCAAAGAGGAAGAGGGGAGATTTATCTGGATGTTAGGAAGAAGTTCTTTCCAGTGAGGGTAGTGAGACACTGGCACAGGTTGCCCAGGGATGTTTTAGATAAAAGTAAAATGAAGGAGCAGACTGCCTAGAATACAAGGACTCCTGATCTGTAGGAAGTCCACTATGAATCATAGAATCAAGCAGGTTGGAAGAGACCTCCAAGTTCATCCAGTCCAATCTATCACCCAGCCCTAGCCAATCAACCAGACCATGGTACTAAGTGCCCCATCCAGGCTTTGCTTCAACACCTCCAGGGATGGGAACTGCACCACCTCCCTGGGCAGCCCATTCCAATGCCAATCAATCTCTCTGGCAAGAACTTCTTCCTAACATCCAGCCTATACCTCCCCCATCACAGCTTGAGGCTGTGTCCCCTCATTCTGTTGCTGGTTGCCTGGGAGAAGAGATGAACCTCATCCAGCTACAACCTCCCTTCAGGTAGTTGTAGAGAGCAATGAAGTCTGCCCTGATCCTCCTCTTCTCCAGGCTGCACACCCCCAGCTCCCTCAGCCTCTCCTCACAGGGCTGTGCTCCAGGCCCCTTCCCAGCCTTGCTGCCCTTCTCTGAGCACCTTCCAGTATCTCAACATCTCTCTTAAATTGAAGGTCCCAGAACTGGACACAGCACTCAAGGTGTGGCCTGACCAGTGCTGAGTACAGGAGCAGAAAAACCTCTCTCGTCCTGCTGGCCACACTGAGTCTGATCCATTGGCACTCCTGGCCACTTGCTGAATTCTCCTTCTCTCATTTCTTTTTGCAAATTAAATAAAATGCTAAATCCCTGCAGACATACAGACTGAGCTGCAAAAAAGTTCCCTTCCACAAGACCAGAAATTCTAAAAAGAAAATCCAAAAAAAAGGCCAGGTTGAACGAGGTCTTGAGCAGCTGAATCTAGTCAGGATGTGTCCCTTCCCACGGGGAGGAGGGTGGAGGAGATGATCTCTGAGGTCTTTTCCAACCTAAGCCATTCTCTGATCCTATGATCTGTGTAGAAAAGATTATCTATCTCACTATACAAATTCAACAATATCAAAACCAGCAATAAAGGCAGAGGAGTCTGTTTTCAAACTCGCAGAACTAGTAAAAATTACCCATTAGGAGAGCCTGAACAAGCACAGAACATTTTCTACTACTACTTCCAAGCTTTCTCCCTTCAATGAAACCCACTGGGAGAAACAATACAAAAGGCTCACCCAAAGCTGCTCCCCTGAACTGCTGCTGATTGTACTTTCCAAGGCAGGACTCTTGCTTGGGGCTTGTTATTCTACACAGGGTGTAAATGCCCCCATATACCTGCCCCATGGTTTCTACAGAGATGCTTCTCAGCTCCTGGCTGAATAAATGGCACTGAGGATCAGTGGAATTCTCTTGACAGCAGGAGAATCACCAAATCAACCCCAGAGCTTGTGGAGCCACTTTGGGTCCTTTAATATCTGAGCTGGTTTTTTTTTGAAAATGACTTTATTGCACTTAGCAAACTGAGAGAGAAACTACCTCAGAGGGTAATTTTAACTGTTTAAAGCCACTCTAATAAATGCATGATTAAAAGCTGTGGCACAAACAACTCATCATTCATTCCTGCGTTTTTTCTTTGACAGGATATCTAATTCTTACAGCTTGGTGGGTGGGGTGGGAACTTTTCCACGGGATTAACACCTCCACATGGCTCTAAGCAAGGTATGTGGTTGTAACATAATATTCAGCACCACGTATTGGGCTGACTTGCAGATGAATGTTCTTATTTCACAGCAAACCTCCTGTCTGAATGGAGACACCCATGCCCTGACAGAAGCAGGACAGCCTGCAAGGACAAGCCATCCATGTCCTAGGCCAGGGTCTAGTTTGCAAACACAGCAGCCATGCTAATTAAAACAAAGATAAAACTGGAAATTGATAAAGACACAGGTTCTAAGGACCCTCTCGCCATTAGGCAGCCTGCACCAGGAACAGCCCCAAAAGGTTTAATTTCATAGAATCATAGAATCAGACAGGGTTGGAAGGGACCACAAGGATCAGCCACTTCCAACCCCCCTGCCATGCCCAGGGATACCCTACCCTAGAGCAGGCTGCCCACAGCCTCTGCCAGCCTGGCCAAAAACACCTCCAGGGATCTGGCCCCAAACACCTCCCTGAGCAACCCATTCCAGCCTCTCACCACTCTCATGGTGAACAACTTCCTCCTCACCTCCAGTCTGAATTTCCCCACCTCCAGCTTTATTCCATTCCCCCTAGTCCTCTCACTCCCTGACAGCCTCAAAAGTCCCTCCCAAGCTTTTTTTTACTGCTGGCATAGGTAAAATGTGGCAAGTCACAGAACCACAGACTGTTAGCAGTTGGAAGGGACCTCCAGAGATCATTGAGTCCAACCACCTTGCTGAAGCAGAATCACCTAGGCCAGGCTGCACAGGAACACATCCAGGTGGGGTTTGAAAGTCTCCAGTGAAGAAGACTCCATCGCACATACTCAAGGTTCACAACAAACAGTGCCTTGGATTTTTCTATCCAGTTGGACAGATACTTTCAAGCAGTTCTAACCTCTGGTGGCTCCATCCACTCTTTTAAAATGACAGCTGACAACTGCTTGTGCTGCTCAATTAGAATATTTTAATGAGAAAAATTAGATTGTAGGCTGTGAAAAGGAAACAATGGTGATGTCCACTTCACTCGTAGCTTTACTGAGAGGTAATAAACCAAGGACACAAACATAGATAAGACAGAGTTGCTCTGGCCTGAGCTCTGGCTGTTGATTTCTCCCTCTCTTTGGATTCTAGCTGGATCTGTGTCACCCAACTAATCAATTCTGCTTCTAACCCCCCTGGGCGATCCTTCTAATCCGTCTTACACATAAGGAAGATCCTGGGAAAAGATTGGGAGGTGGGGGGAAGGTGAAAAGGTGGTTGGGAACCCCTCTAGGAGACTCTGATTCCTGGGAGGGACATTGTGCTTCTGTATTACCTTTTTACTGCATACATCTGTAAACATCTGTGATGTATCACAAATACCTGCTTGCAATTTGTGCTAAGCTGTGAATATAAAAGCTTCAATCCTTAACTTCCAGCCTGGCTGAGTCTAGTCTGGGTGAATTCAAATGTGTGTGTGTGGTGGGGAGGCAGGGAACTCCCAAACCATCACCCACTGTTCAAACACCCACAAGCAACCTGATTAATTCTGTGATATATCAAACTTCAGAACGTTGACTTAGCGGGGACTGGGCTGTGCCAGGTTTACGGCCGGAGGATGATCTCAGAGGTCTTTTCCAACTTAAATCTTTTCTACCGCGTCCTACATCCCCTCTGACAAACGACAAGCACAGTGGAAATCGTTTGGCTGCCAGTTGGATGGTTTCCTCTAACAGGAGCAAAATGCCTCAAACCCTTTGCGTTGCAGATCTCACCAGCGGGCAGGTAACAGCGAGGCAGGGACCGAGACACCTCCGAGACTTCTGGATGGATTCGAAAGCAAGCCGAGATCAGCTGATTCAACACGAATGCCCTCTCCAGCGTGCATAATGTGCCTGCTGCCAGCTACCATCCTAATGAACTAAAGTTTCTCTGAAGAACCGTAAAAAGAAATAAAGCCTGGAGTTCAGGCAGCCGCCTGGGCGCAGCCATAAGCGAACGAAACGCCGAGAACATGACAGGCTTTATGTCTGCCTTGGCCTACATTCCGCTGTCCCCCCGCTGAGACCTTGTGGCTGTCAAGTGCTCCCGATCATGCCCCAGTGATCCCAAACCACTTTCAGCTCAGTGGGTGAAATATCCAAGCCACAATCAGCAGATGTCTGGCACGGAGTCAGCAGAACGAGACAGCACCGCATCGTTAGCGGCAGCGACGGGGAAAATGTCAGCGCAGAAGGCAGGGAGAGCAACTTTGGCCACTGCTACCTAATGTGCACAAACATAAACCAGCAGGATCCCAGGAAGCCTCGTTTGGCATTCCTGCTACGGGCAGAAACGCTCAAGTTCTCCTAACTAAGGAGCATTCTTAACGTCGACCGAAGTGAGAACCCCCAAATACTTGAGGTCTTCAGGAAAAAAATAACCCACCCCAGCATTCACCCCCAGCTGCACTCTCAAGTAGATTAAGGAAGAGTCTTTTTTGCTCGTGGAACAGGAGGCTTTTTGAGGATTCAAAAATATTAGTCCTTCTTCCAAGAGGAAAGCAAAGAGACTCCTGCAACAAACAGGACTTTCAGAACGAATCAACAGTCTGGTTTTCACCCTGGTGTCTCCTGTGCTTCCTGTATCTCCCCTGTTATGTTTCTGGCCTTGTCTGTCACAGGATCACAGGATGTTAGAGGTTGGAAGTGATCTCCATAGATCCATCCCTGGAGGTGTTCAAGGTCAGGTAGGATGAGGCCTTGAGCTACCTGTTCTAGTGGGAGGTGTCCCTGCCTGTGGCAGGGGGGTGGAACCGGATGAGCTTTGAGGTCTCTTCCAACCTAAACCATTCTATGATTCTTCCTCTCATTTAGGCTCTATAGAAAATAACATTTAAAGGTGGGACACTGGCACAGGTTGCCCAGGGTGGTTGTGGCTGCTCCCTCCCTGGAGGGGTTCAAGGCCAGGCTGGATGAGGTCTTGAGCAACCTGTTCTAGTGGGAGGTGTCCTTGCCTATGGCAGGGGGGTTGGAACTGACTGATCTCTTCTAGGTCTCTTCCAACCTAAACCTTTCTGTGATTCTATGATTCTGTGATCATCAAGTCCAATCCCTCTGCCAGAGCAGAGAATCCAGCTCAGATCACACAGGAACACATCCAGACAGGGTTGGAAAGTCTCCAGACCTCTCCACAACCTCTCTGGGCAGCCCATTCCAGTGCTCCATGACCCTTAGAGTAAAGAAGTTCTTCCTTATCAAGAACAGCTGAACATTCAGGAAAGAAAATACCCCTCTATGGGCAGCTGAGCAGGGGCTTTGGATGGTTCAAATCACCCTATTTAGAAATCACCTTGCTGATTCATACAATCATATTCAAAGAAAGAAACAGAACACTGGAACAGGTTGCCCAGGGAGGTTGTGGTCCCATCCCTGGAGATACTCAAAGTGAGGCTTGACAGGGCTCTGGTTGAGTTGATGATGTCCCTGCTGACTAGATGACCTTCAGACCCAGACCATTCTATAATTCTGTAGCTCAGTCACAGAATCACAGAATGATAGGGGCTGGAAGGGACCTCAGAAGCTCATCTAGTCCAACCCCTGTGCCTCTTCTGTTCTGCAGCCCTGCTATTTTAGAGGACTGCAGCTAAACGCGTAAGCAAGCAAAAGCAGCAAAAGGAGGATTTAATTTATTTTCTCTGTTTCATTTAATTCAGTTGCAGTCGTTTCACAGAGAAGTGTCAGTAAGCAATGTCACTTAATACAGCAGATGCTGAACAATCGTTTTCCATAGGCTGCAGCATCACAAACTCACCACGTCTGAGGCACTTCCATCAGCAAACCCTCCCCCTGCCTCCCTCTTGTCCTTTCACAACAATCATCAATATTGGAAGAAACGCAGCAACCTGGGAGATGGTTTAAAAGGCAAAAGTCATGTTCTGCGTGGTGCAACATTGGTACTTATAGAAACTGTTCTGAGAACCAGGCAGGCTCACTACCACACATGCTTAGGATGCTTGTGGCCCAGGTTTGCTCTCTTGCAAACCTATCTCCCATTAGCACAAAGGGAACTGAAGATAGGAACAAGAAGAGAGCCAAAGTGCAAAGGACAGGGGAACTAGAACAAAAAAAGTGTGATCTGCTATGAGGACAGGCTGAGGGAGCTGGGGTTGCTCAGCCTGGAGAAGAGAAGACTCCAGGGAGATCTTTGAGCTGCCTTCCAATACCTGATGGAATCCTACAGGAAGGCTGGAGAAGGACTTCTCATGAGGGTGTCAGGAGAAAGGAAGGTGGTTTTAAGCTGAGGGAGAGTAGAGTTAGACTGGATCTTGAGAAAAAGTTTTTCAGTATGAAGGTAGTGAGACTCTGGAATAAGCTGCCTAGGGAGGTTGTGGGTGTCTCTGCCCTGGGGGTGTTCAAGGCCAGGTTGGATGAGGCGTTGAGCAGCACAACCTAGTTGAGAGGTGTCCCTGCCCATGGCAGGGGGGTTGGAGTAGATGATCTCTGAGGCTCCTTCCATCTAAGCCATTCAATGATTCTGTGATCAGGAGTAACTTCCTGAACTACCACAGACGACCTCCTGCCTCTTGCCAATTCAGGGGTTTGGGTTTTTGGTTTTAGCTTGTATTGAGTGAGTTTACAATCAGACTCCAAATGAACCCCCTCGTTTCATTTAACTGCACCACTCAAAATTGACAGCAATGATCTTCTGTTTTCCTGGACTAAAGCACCTTCAGCCTTTCTCTGCCTGTCATGTAATGAGTTCTGCCCTAGCAGCACCTAAAGAGCTCCACTTCAAACAACAGCAGCTGCAGCCCTGTTACTATTCAGTGGACAAAACTCAACAACACGAGCTTAGCTTGCAGGATGCCAATGAAAAGCACTGTGCAGCTATTAAAAAAAAAAAAAAAAGAAACTGCAAATATGTCTGTTATCTCCCTCTAATGCACAGTGACAGCCAAGCACAAACATATTTTCAAGGGTATTGTTGCGAGCACTGCAAGGAAAAAAAAAAAAAATCTGTGTCCAGATTGGTCTCAACATTAAGCATTTTGTAAGCCTCATCCACAGAAGCAATTAACAGGTCCAAGGTAGGAGTTAGTCTGTTATCACACAGGCCAAGAGAAACAGCTTATCCCCTACTTTCCAAGTATTGCCACACTAAAAATGAGGCCAAAAAAATAAAATAAAATTGCCCTCTCCAAAAATTACTTCTAAAAAGCCCCCAGTGCCGGCAACAAAAATTCATGCAACAGTGATTTGCCTTCACGTGTGGGTGATTTGGGTGCTCCTTACACCTTTTGGACACCCTTGCTCTGATGGTTCTGTTCTACCATAATCGTTAGTGTAGGGTTTGGCCACAACAACCCCAGGCAGTGCTATAGGCTGGGGACAGAGTGGCTGGAGAACAGCCAGGCAGAGAGGGACCTGGGGGTGCTGGTAGAGAGGAGCTGAACATGAGCCAGCAGTGTGCCCAGGTGGGCAGGAGAGTCAATGGCATCCTGGCCTGGATCAGGAGCAGTGTGGCCAGCAGGACAAGGGAGGTTATTCTGCCCCTGTGCTCAGCACTGGTCAGGCCACACCTTGAGTGCTGTGTCCAGTTCTGGGCCACTCAATTCATAGAATCATAGAGTCATAGAATGGTTTAGGTTGGAAGAGACCTCAAAGCTCATCCAGTTCCAACCCCCCTGTGCCATAGGCAGGGACACCTCCCACTAGATCAGGTCACTCAAGACCTCATCCAGCCTGGATGTTGAGGTACTGGAAGGTGTATATTGTATACTGCTTGTATCTTGTGCTGAGCTGTGAACAGAAAGCTTCTTTCCTTAAATTCCAGATGGCTGAATCCAGTCTGGGTGATTTCAAAAGTGTGGGAGAGGCAGCTAATTCCCAAACCATCACAGCACCTCACACCAGAACTCTGTAGGGCTCTCATCCAAACTACGGTTCTTCAACAGGAAAGCCAAACAGATAAAGATCCCCAGATCCTGGAACTGTGATCCTTTTCCATGTGATACTACCAAGTTCCCTGCACAGGAGAGAGACCTTTCTGGGGTGGCATATGCTGCTTTATAGTTGACTCATATTTGGAGCTTGACTGAGGGGCAACGACGTATTTATGAGCCCTAAATAACAGAAGTGAAGTGCCAAAGCCTACACAGAGCTTTTACAAAGCCAGAAAGAATATTTTCAAACCTTCCCCTTCTGTTTTTTCCCCCCCACAATATCTTTTCTTATCGCCTTATCACCATTAATAGCAATGAAAATAGCAGAACAAAAAGTTGTCCCTTGTGAAAATGAGAAAGGAGCTTCGCTGCTTTGTCCTCCGACTCCCTAGAAGGTAGGAGAGCAACTTGTAACCTTACCTTGTGCATCTCAGCCCGGGCACTGTGGTCAGATTTCTTTCCCCAGGAAGAAATTTCCCCTAAGCGAAAATTCTGCCCTGTGGATCGTCTCAGTGGCTTCAGCAAAGCCATTTGTTGTGACACGCAGCTACATGCATGACATGCCAAGCCCTGCCCCACACTGTTACTTACTGCTGCAGCACAGTGCCAAAAGCAGCAGCATGAGAAAATGCAAGGCAGAATTTATGCCTGGAGACACAAGCGGCTCCCCCCCCCCCCCCCCCCCCCCCCCCCCCCACAAAACAAACACCAC
>VWZI01010199.1:244136-258464 GCA_013396835.1 Psilopogon haemacephalus
CCCCCCCCCCCCCCTCACCCCAGGACACCCAAAGTAATCAATCTCACGTGGAACTGGGGGAAAGGGTTCTTGTGACAGCAGCCAGCTCACTGGAAACAGGAAAAGCAGCAACCCTTTGGTAACCAAATGCATGGGAAGGATTCCACTTCCAACAATTTGCAGGAAATTTATGGTTGTGTTAAAATGAGCTGGCATTAAAAGCGCTACAGAGCAGACCTGCATCGCCACCAGCAAGTCAGTAGGGTTGCTAATGTTCTTACCCCATATAAAAACCAAAACTAGCTGATCCCCCAGTGACCACTGAAGGATTCTTGAGTGATCTCAATGCATAACCCAACCTCATGGGCATGAGTGACAGAATGCCCTTCATTTTAAAGCCCAGAGAGGTGGTTGAGGCCCCATCCCTGGAGATATCCAAGGTGAGGCTTGACTGGGCTCTGGGCAAGCTAATCTAGTTGAGGATGTCCCTGCTGACCACAGAGAGGGTTGGACTTAGTGCCATGGTCTAGTTGATTGGATAGAGCTGAGTGATAAGTTGGACTGGATGATCTTGGAAGACCCTTCCAACATGTGATTCTAGACTAAGTTACAAGCTGATACTCAGAAAATATTGAAGTCAGTTATTTACCCTCTCAAATCTTGTTCTGTGTAGCAACAAACAGACAAACAAAATTCAGAAACCTCTAATGAAAGGTCTGCAGTAAATTATTCTCTGATGGAAAAAAAGGATGGGGAAAAAAAAGGAAAAAAGAAAAAATTAAAGAAAAAGAAAAAAGGGGGGGAAAAGGAAAAAAGGATAAAAATTTTAAAAAGAAAAAAGGGGGGAAAGGGGAAAAAGGAAAAAAGGAAAAAAAGGAAAAAAGGAAAAAAAGGGAAAAAAGGAAAAAAGGGGAAAAAGGGAAAAAAGGAAAAAAGGAAAAAAAGGAAAAAAGGAAAAAAGGAAAAAAGGAAAAAAAGGAAAAAAAGGGAAAAAGGGAAAAAAGGGAAAAAAGAAAAAAAGGAAAAAAGGAAAAATAGGGGAAAAAGAAAGGAAAAAAGAGGNAAGGAAAAGAGGGAAAAAAGGAAATAAGGGAAAAAAGGAACAATAAAAAAGGAAAAAAACTTTTTAGAAAAATTAAAATCTATAAATAAATATCTCTAAGAACCTTTGCCAAATACCAGTTGGGGCTTAAAAAAATGCTGTGTTTCAGCTCTCTGGAAATTTCACAGAACGAGTATAATTTGCTATATCCTTTTAAGTCTTTGCTGTCTAAATAGGAGTCACAATTTAAAGCTAATGTGAATAACTGAAGCACTGGAGAAAAAAAAAACAAAAAACACCAAAAACAAAACCAACACTCCCAGGGCATGAAAATGAAATATTCAACATTCTCACCTTATCTTCTATTCTTTGTAGTTCTCTTTCTCCACTGCATATTAAGTGGGCCCCGTCACATGAAACTAATAATGTGTTGGCTCTGCAGGAAAAGGTAAAAAGGAAAGCTGTCACTGCACTGGAAGGTGCTGGCTGCAGAACTGCAGGCATAGAATCACAGAATCAAGCAGTTGGAAGAGACCTCCAAGATCATCCAGTTCCAACCCCCTTGCCATGGGCAGGGACACCTCCCACTAGAACAGGTTGTTCAGAGCCTCATCCAGCCTGGCCTTAAAGACCCCCCAGAGATGAGGCTTCCACCACCTCCCTGGGCAACCTGCATCAGTGTCTCACCAACCTTCATGGTGAAGAACTTCTTCCTAACCTTCAGCTATTACAGAAGGGAGAGCTCAATCAAAACAAGGCAAATAGAGCCTGTCTTTAGCATCCCTATAGAAGCAGAGTCCTCCCTTGAAGCAGTCTCTAATTCCCACTGAAGCAGAAAGCTGATTTGCCATCACAATATTAACAAGAGCTATTGTAATGACCAGCAAAAAAAAAAATAAAAATTAATCACAGCCACTTCACTGTTTGCAATTGCAGTGGGACACAGAACCTTGGCTTGGCAATGTCATGCTGATTGCCAGGCAGTCTGGAATAATAAAACTCTCAGGTACCTGACATGAGTTTCAAATGGATCAGGTCTTAAGCAGCACTGCCACACTACAGCAACCCAGAGACGCTTCTAGAATTGTAAAGAAACTGCCAAGTTTTTCATTAATCACTTTGGGGAGAGGGAGCTGAGGTTCCTTGCAAATAGAAATGGCAGCTATGAGGAAAAGATAAGTTACTGGTGTTTATTAAGCTAACTCTTGGAGGGAAATGAAGAAAGGAAGCAGATATAAGAGAAGGAATAAATTGCAGAGGGGAGGAGAACATGCAGCTGATCATGAACTTGCAGTGCCAGGAGGGTGGAGCCAGGCTCTGCTCAGTGATGCCCAAGGGACAATGGGTGCAAGCTGGAGCAGAGAAGGTTCTATGCAAACATAAAGAGAATGTTTTCACTGTAAGGGTGGCAGAGCCCTGGACAGGCTGCCTGGTGGAGTCTCCTTCACTGGAGACTTTCAAAACCCACCTGGATGTGTTCCTGTGTGACCTGCTCTAGGTGATCCTGCTTTGGAAGGGGGGTTGGACTGGGTGAGCTTTGGAGGTCCCTTCCAACCCCTAACATGCTGTGATTCTGTGATCTAAAAACCTAGATTTGATATCAGACACCACCCTTGCAAACAGTTCAACTTCTTTAGTCAGATGTGATGAAAAAGAGATGATGAAAAAGGTCCAATCTGTATCTGAAGGGGGCTACAGGAGGACTGGGGAGGGACTACTGGAACTAGATGATCCTTGGGGTCCCTTCCAACCCTGACTGATTCTATGATTCTATTGTAATGAGAGGATGAGGAGGAATGGGTTTAAACTGGCAAAGGGGAGACTGAAACTGGATGTTAGGAAGAAGTGAGACACTGGCACAGGTTGCCCAGGGAGGTTGCGGAGCACAGAGTCACAAAATGTGATCCTCCATCACAATCACAATCAATTGAAGATCACATTCTGTGATGTTCTGCTCCACAACCTCCCTGAAGATGTTCAGGACCAGGTTGGATGAGGCCTTGAGCAACCTGTTCTATTGGGAGGTGTCCCTGCCTATGTCAAGGGGGTTGGAACTGGCTGAGCTTTGAGGTCCCTTCCAACCTAAACCATTCTGTGATTCTATGAGGATGCAGCATGGTGCTTTTTCCACTGCAAAAAAAGAAAAAGAAAAACGTTGTTAGGTTAGTTTTGTTTTGATTTAAGCAAAAGAAGTTTGCAGGCTGATCCAATCTTACCACTGGCACCAAATGCATCCTAGCCTGACACCTGAAGAGAAATAGATGAACCTCGCTGCAGCCGTGATGGTCACTGGGTCCCTGAGTGTGAAAGGCTACTGCAGACTTCAGGAAGTGTCTGTCAAAACTCATCTATTTCCACGTCCATTATGAAACCCTCCTGGGGTTAAATAATACACAAGATACAAGACGGTTTCACCTCCACTGGAAGGGCTTTTAAAAAAATGAAATTAGACATGTTTTTGAGGCAAAAAATTCTTCTGCAGTTAGCTCCCCGGCCCTGCACATATTCCTACCGAATCCGTGGCCAAAGGAACCTCCTCTAAACCATTTCCCATCACCTCCTCTGATCTGTCAACTTCAATTGGGCTTTTCTTGTAGCACTACTTGTCCTATACTGAGAGGATAATAAACAAACAGCTCAACTTCGCCTTCTAGATTTATAACTGCACTCTACAAAAATCTGTGTTTATGCTACTTGATTAAGAGTCTGAACTGTTTCAGCACGCAGTATTTACTACTGCACCTTCTAGGCGACTGAACCTTACCCATTTTCATCTTTGGTCTCTTCTCTCCTCGTACCTGTAGTACAGAATCATCAAGAGGGTCACTCCTATCACCCTGAGACTGAAACGTTCCAAATAGACTTTTGCATGGGGTATGTTTAACATCCACAAGCAGAGAGCCTTTTTATTTGGCTTGGCTTGCGATGCATGAGTACGTGGGAGATGTTTTGGTTCAGGGTTAGAAATGACTGAGCAGGTTTGTTGCCATCTGGGAGTTCCTTTCATTCATTCAAGGAGAGAAATGCCCAAGGGAGCCTTTTCCTCTGCTGTTGTTTTGGTCAACCCCTAGCTGTTTGTCTTACTCTTCCATCCTTTTCTGCCTACTCACTTAATTCTTATTCATGGAATGCTATTATCTGAGAGAAGTAGCCATAATCATGACTGTTAGAAAGGGAATCCTCCTGATTTCTACCACTGCCTGCACCAGTATTTTGCTAGACAAAATAAGAGAGGCAATGGGAGTGCTAAATGTAGATGTGATTTGACAGCAATTGCCTACTCCTTTGTGGCATCAATTGTGATGCTTTGCTGCTCATTTATATCGGTTTGGTTTCTGAGAGGATGTGTTTAACAGAAAATTAGTCATCCTCTACTTTCAGAGCTCATTTGTAGCATATTTGCCAACAACGACTCTTGCCAGGGCGGATTACAGAGAGATGTGGAACGCAGGATGCTTCCCCCTCTGTGGGCATCTTGGCTGATGGTTTCAGAATGTCCCTAGAATATACAGAAACCAATCTGGGGTAGTCTTCAGAACGTGCCAAATCAGAGCTTGTATCACAGAGCTTGTCTGGGAACTCCTTAGATGCCACACTGGTTGCTCTGCATTTCTATTTTTTTTTTTTTTTTTAACAACAAGAGAAGAGGGGGGGGAAAAAAAGGAAGAAAAAAGAAAAGGGAAGTGGGGTGGGGGTTGGAAATGACAACAAACAAACCCAACCCAACTCAGCCAAACCAAACCCAGCCCAAAGGACAACAACAAAACAAGCAGGAAACACAGGCAGGGATTTAAAAGGTCATAAGCTGGAACAACAACAACAACAGAAGGCTTGAATAGGAGGAACGAGTTTGAACTGGCAGAGGGGAGATTGAAACTGGATGGTAGGAAGAAGATGTTTGCAGTGAGGGTGGTGAGACACTGGCGCAGATTGCCCAGGGAGGTTGTGGCTGCTCCCTCTCTGGAGGTGTTCAAGGCCAGGCTGGATGAAGCCTTGAGCAACCTGTTCTAGTAGGAGGTGTCCCTGCCTATGGCAGGGAGTTGGAACTGGATCATCTTTGAGGTCCCTTCCAACCTAAACCATTCTATGATTCCATGATTTCCTTCTCAGCAGTATTTCTGAGGTAAGAAAATTTTTTTTTCTGGTCATGGAAAATAAAAGACTTCCCTGTGCCATTTTCTGGTTTGCTAACTGTTTCAAATACTAATGCCAAGGGGTAAGATAAAGCAGCTTGGCATGAGTGAAGCATCAGAACCTCCAAAACAGATGGTGAGTTTGTTAGGAACAGGTCTCCATGAGCTATATGATAGCTCTGCTATGGCACTGAACAGGTCAAGAGGTTCCTGGTACTGCTTATCCCAGTATCAACATTTATGGTCCAACAAGAAGAGCAGAACTTTTTAACTGTGTGGGTTCAAAGGACTCATTTGCAGCCAAATGCTAATATAGAAGAAAAGGACCCTCAAAATCACTTGGATGAAACGACTTGTACTGAAATATCAATATTCACCTGAATGCTGTGTGCTAGAAAACTGCATCAAATCAATAAACACAGATTTCTTTTTTTTTTTTTCCTTTTTAACCTCACTAAGAAGAACAAAGTTCCATTAGGAAATAGCCATATCCATATTTGTGGCAATTGGCCTCAAACCAGAACAATATTATCTAGCAAAATCTGGATTTGGCCATTGGCTGTCAGGGCATTTAAAGTGTCTTGTTGGATCAGATGTGTGTTACAACACAGGGATTGAATTTCTCCTGCTTTGGAAAAAAATACAATGAACAGGAGGATCAACATATTCAGGACCAACTCACATCCTATTCACTTAATGTATGCTGGATTGGGAACGGAGTAAGTAACACAGATGGAGCAGTGGTAAAGATTAAAGTTAGTGAAGCAGAGGGGAAAAAGCATTAGCAGCAGTACAGAAAACAGAAGGGAAGCAAAGGTGACTAATACTGAAGGAAAATGGGTTTGTGTGTTGGATGTAGTCATTACAACAAGGGCATAAGTGACATAAATGATAAAGGGACACATGCAAAAGGAGAAGGTACAACGGCACATCATGAGCTAGTAGGTCATGCTGAACAAATCTGATTAACTTCTGTGAAAAAGTGGCAATAAGAACTGATGGGACAGAGCAAGGGATGTAATGTATTTGGACTTCGAGATGGCTCAGAATACTTCACAGCAGAAAAAGCTAGGGCAAAAGGTCAGCAAATACCGTGCAGCTAAACATGGAAGTTCTAGACCGAAATCAAAACAAGGTCAGGAGAGAAGCAGCAGATAGGTAGAGAGGAGACAGAACACTGACAGCTCTGCACATGTCTGTCTGACCCTCTCTTAGGTGAGTTAGGCAACTGTGATCTGTTGTCTTCATTTCACATGAGGGAGTGGAACATCTCCCTTAGGAGGGCAGGCTGAGGGAGCTGGGGCTCTGCAGCTTGATAAAGAGGAGCCTAAGGGGTGACCACATTCGTGCTTATAAGGATAGGATAGGATAGGATAGGATAGGATAGGATAGGATAGGATAGGATAGGATAGGATAGGATAGGATAGGATAGAGTCAGGTTGGAAGAGACCTCCAAGATCATCCAGTCCAACCTATCACCCAGCCCTACCCAATCAACTAGACCACGGCACTAAGTCTTTTCTTGAACACCTCCAGGGACAGTGACTCCACCTCCTCCCTGGGCAGCCCATTCCAATGCCAATCACATGGGATTCCAGCCCGTGGACATCACATTCAGGACAAAGCTGAGAGATCATGAAGGTCAAGTTCTCAACAGCCAGCATTCAAGGACTCCATCTCTTTAGCCTTTGATCCTGATCCATGTGTTCCTGACTTCATTTCCAGAATACAGCTCCCATCTGCTGTTGAGTCCAGTCCTGGACTTCCCCAGTTCCTGTCCACAGCACCAGTGGTGACAATGAATTTATTGCCGTGGTGGGGAGGGGCTGTGTGGATTCAATACTTTTATATGTATACATTTATATCTGTTTCATTTTATTGCTATTCCTTTCATTAAAGCTGGTTTAATTTTCTTTTCCAATCCCTAAGCCTCCCTCCTTTCTTCCCTTTCTCTTCCCCTTTGGGAAGGGAGAGGAGCTCATAGAGAGCCTCTGTCATACATCATGTGGCCAGCCCAGCCCTAACCCTTGACATGACCACAGGTAGGGATGAGAAGAGAGAGGTACAAGTAGCATAATAAATTCAGCTGTGCTCGTAGGCAATATTAGATCTGACAGAGCCCACACAGAAACTTGCACTGTAGCTAAAAGGCAAAGTCAGATCAAGATGCCAGCACAGCAGCCACAAGCACGTGTACTCAGTGACCCATATTGGCTCCATTAACCCTCCCTTTTTGCTCTAGAATATGCCCAATGAGCTCACTGTCAGCTTCTCAGCAAAATGAAGGATGCTTCATATTTTTGTCCAAGTGAACAGGGCATGTGACACAGCTGTACCCTGAACCGTACTCACAGGAAGGGGGGGAAAAAAAAGGGAAGCACTGTTTGCTACTGCAGAAAAGGGTTCAACATGCTTGCAGTACACTCAAGGACATGCACAGAGTGTCACAGAATCACAGAATCAGTCAGGTTGAAAAGGACCTTTGAGATCAAGTCCAACCTATTACCCAATATTATCTAATCAGCTAAATCACAGAATCTACCAAGTTGGAAGAGAACTCCAAGCTCATCCAGTCCAACCTAGCACCCAGCCCTAGCCAATCAACTAGACCATGGCACCTCCAGGCTTTGCTTCAACACCTCCAGGGACAGGGACTCCACCACTTCCCTGGGCAGACCATTCCAATGCCACTCTCTCTGCAAAGAACTTCTTGCTAACATCCAGCCTAAACCTCCCCTGGCACAGCTTGAGACTGGGTCCCCTCTGTCACTGGTTGCCTGGGAGCAGGCAACCCCACCTGGCTACAACCTCTTTTCAGGTAGTTGTAGACAGTGATAAAGACCCCCTAGCCTACTCTTCTCCAGGCTGCACATCCTCAGCTCACTCATCTGAAGCTATGAATAGAGAAGGATGGGATTAGGCTGCCTGTGGAAGTAGTGAAAGCTTTTGTCTTTCTAATGTTTAGTGTTTTGAGCACCCAAGGTTCCAGGTAGCCTCTTACAGTACTCCAGGTGGGGTCTGATGAGAGCAGAGTAAAGGGGGAGAATCACCTCCCTTGCCCTGCTTGCAATGCTTCTCTTAATGTGGCCCAGGACCCATTCACAACAGCTCTCATTTGCCTCTCACAAAAAAAAACCAAAAAAACCCAAACAAAACAAAAAGAAACCCCACACACAAATAAACAAATAAATAAATAAGAGAGGTAAAACAAATGGCTGTGCTGGGAGCAAGCATGGCCTTGACTTCAACAGGCTTATAAATCATGAGCCTGACACTGGATACAAACGATCGCTGGCAGGGCCAGCACCGCTCCAGGCAGCTCCACAAGGACACGCAGGGTATCCGTGAGGAAACAGCACCCAATGGACTGCTGACCTTGTGTGATGGGTTAGGAACTTAGAATCATACAATCAGTCAGGGTTGGAAGGGACCACAAGGAGCAGCCAGTTCCAACCCCCCTGCCATGCCCAGGGACACTCTACCCTAGAGCAGGCTGCCCACAGCCTCTGCCAGCCTGGCTGCAAACACCTCCAGGGACGTGGCCCCAAACACCTCCTTTGGTCAACCCATTCCAGGCTCTCACGACTTTCATGCTGAACAACTTCCTCCTCACATCCAATCTGAATCTCCCCACCTCCATTCCCCCTAGTCTTGTCACTCTCTGATAGCCTCAAAAGTCCCTCCCCAGCTTTTCCATAGGCTCCCTTCAGACACTGGAATCTCTCTATAAGGTCACCTTGGAGCCTCCTCTTCTCCAAACCGAATAGCCCCAACTCTTTCACTCTGTCCTCTGCAGCCCTCTGATCATCCTCGGGGCCCTTCTCTGCACACCTCCAGCATCTCCACATCCCTCTTGTCCCAGGGGCTCCAGAACTGGACACAGTACTCCAGGTGGATGAGGCTCTGGCTAGCCTGATCCAGGGCAGGGAGGCTGGAACTAGATGATCCTTGTGGTCCCTTCCAACCCTGACTGATTCTATGATTCTGTGACTGAAAAATATCTGGCGCTTCACTGCAGTGAGGGACCACCTGATTAAAAACTTCATCAGTACAAAAGGATAACAGTTAAAATTACTACAGCTGTTCCCAGTGCAATGCTGTGTCCACCTCCAATCTCTATACTAATGTATTTTGGAAGCATCCTGCATAATGCCAAGCTTTACTTGTAAGACAGGCTACAGCCCATTTTTATAGCTCTAGAGACCAGATCATTGCTCTTGGGACCAGGTCATTGCTCTAGGGACCAGATTGCTGCTCTAGGGACCACCTCTTGCATGACACCAACACCTCCTTGCCACCCATACAGAGGAAGGGAAGCATTTTCAAGTAGATGCATCAACAGCTGATGCTCTCTGCTGATGGAAGCTTATGGTCATAGGAGGAGTTGGGGTTGTTAGAGCATCATGCACTGCTCACACCACTGCTTGTCTGCCTCTTCTAACAGAAAAGCAGCCCAAGTTTAAACCTCTAGGGACCAGGTCATTGCTCTAAGGACCAGATTGCTGCTCTAGGGACCACCTCTTGCATGACACCAACAGCTCCTTGTCACCCATACAGAGGAAGAGAAGCATTTTCAAGTAGAAGCACCAACAGCTGATGCTCTCTGCTGACAGAAGCTCATGGTAGTAGGGGAAGTTGGGGCTGTTAGAGCACCATGTACTGCTCACACAACTGCTTACCTGCCTCTTCTAACAGAAAAGCAGCCAAGCAGAAAGAAATGTGCACCAAACTGGTTCGGTTTCAGCATCTGTGCCCCTACATGGTTCAATTTCTACTCCAGCATGCCCTCCTAGGAACTGTATTTCATTAGAGCCCTACAGACTGCCTCCCTCTAGTACAAACTGCCAATAATCTAATCCTGGGGTTTCAAACGCCCTGCTGCAATTGGGTTTCTTCAATTAGGCATTCCCAGGTACTAGACCTCTCGTCTAATATTTCAGCAGTTAATCATCACGCACTGAACACAACACCCTCTGATCCTGCTCTAGTGGTTAGTGTAACAGACACGGGTTCCGTTCAGTTAAACAATTTCTACCTCCCGGCAGGGATTTGCTTCTTTAGAGCTCATTGCCGACGAGAAAGTGGATGTTACTTTATATAGGAAGGCACCTCCGCGCTGGGAGCTGACACAGCAACGTTGCGCTACCTGCACCCTTGAACTGTGAGTTTGTTACACAGCACCATCTCCAGGATCGTTTCACAACGACAGGGAAGGGGAAGTGCTCTGCTGCATCCCCCTGCTGAAGTAGTTTAGAAACACTCAGTCAGGGTTGGAAGGCACCACAAGGATCAGCCAGTTCCAACCCCCCTGCCATGCCCAGGGACACCCTACCCTAGATCAGGCTGCTCACAGCCTCTGCCAGCCTGGCTGCAAACACCTCCAGGGATGCAGCTCCAACCATCTGGAGCACATCCAGAGAAGGGCCATAAGGATGCTCAGAGGGCTGCAGCACCTCTGCTGTGAGGACAGACTGAAAGTTGGGGCTGTGCAGTCTGGAGAAGAGGAGGTTCCAAGGTGACCTTATTGTGGCCTTCCAGGATCTGAAGTCGGCTACAGAAAAGCTGGGGAGGGACTTTTTAGGCTATCAGAGAGTGACAAGACTAGGGGGAATGGAGCAAAGCTGGAGGTGGGGAGATTCAGATTGGATGTGAGGGGGAAGTTCTTCACCATGAGAGGGGTGAGAGTCTGGAATGGGTTGCCCAGGGAGGTGGTTTTGGCCACATCCCTGGAGGTGTTTGCAGCCAGGCTGGCAGAGGCTGTGGGCAGCCTGCTCTAGGGTAGAGTGTCCCTGGGCATGGCAGGGGGGTTGGAACTGGCTGCTCCTTGTGGTCCCTTCCAACCCTGACTGTTTCTATGATTCTAAGTATTGCAACCCAAGACAGGAAATCCAGAAAGGTGAGAGTCTGACTGCAGTCCCATGCCTTTAACCATGTAGTGTTTCCCAGCTCTATCTACACGAAGCGAGCCCCCAGGATGATTTAAGTAGTAAGAATTTTCTCTCCTCCCTCGCTAATAGTACAGAAGAGTACATATATTTAAAGAAATGTACTGCTTGGGTGGAAAGTGCCAAATGTATCACTCATCCCTAGAAGATTATAGATCTTTTCTCATTAATAGCTAGCCTGCAATTAAAACATCAAGGTACTTTTGCAGAAGCCCATAAAATGTGCCAGCAAACCCATTTTATGCTGGCCATAATGGGGTCTCCAGCATAGATCATGAAGGCTGAAATGCAGAAACTGTTTCAGCCACAACCTAAATCATTTGGTAAGGAGAGGAGGGGGGAAAGAAAAAGAGAGTTAGATGAACAGGAGAGTTAGAAGAATTGGCAGATTTAAGATAATGACACCTTGGCAATAAACTATTAATCAACTGCCTTATGAGCAGAAATGTGGACAAATTAAGAATTAATTAAACCTTTCTTACTCTCGCCGGTACCTGGTGGCAAAATCCTCCCAACTCAGGCAATTGCATAAACTTGAAGGCAACACAGAATAAAACCCAATTAGCAATGCCACTCTCAAGTTATTCCACAAATACAAGGGCAGACAACTTAACTAAATTACAAAACAAAAAAAAAACCAAAACCAAAAACATAAGAAGAAATCCCATTGTCTAAACACACACATCTGAGGACGACTGATTAGTAGAGCAAAGAGATTGTGCCTGCTGCAAATGCTCTCCTGACAGTGGGGAAGGAAGAAGAAATAGGTAGAGAGCAACCTGAGCAGCAATTCTTATTCAATCTGATACAAAACAGGTTCTGCATGCATTTCATTTTCCTGCTCCCTGGTATGCACTTCTAGATTTCGGGGGCTCATCCTTCATCGTGGCTTCTCTCTCCTCTTTCCTCCCTGTCAGCAGCTTGCTAGCCAGTTATTTATGGCCTCCTCAACATTCAACATCAGCCAGGCAGAAGTGCACTTCTTTTCTGCCCTCTCCGTGCTCTGCCCCTGCCTTTCCCACGCTGCTTGAATCATAGATGAACACTGCACCTCTACTACTGCTTTCCTGCACTCGCTCTTTGTGCTCCTCTCTGTCCTTGAAAGCTGTGTAACATCTATTTGCATGGATTGTTTCCCTAGCAGTGATCTGTTCTGGGCTAAGCTTTCCCCAGCATCCCCAAGGAGTTCCACAACTACAGGGACTTTAGTAGCAAGGAGAATTCTTGCTTCTCCAAATGAACGATCTACAAATCTGACCTCAGCCAGCAGAAAATGCTGTGAGTTTGCCACTGTAACTCCTACTTTGGCATCTCTGCTTTGCAGTACTGGTGATCCTTTCTCCCATCATTCTTTTAACCTGGTCACAGGCTGCATCTTAGCAAAAGCAAAAAGTCAGTGGACTTCTTTCCTTGGGTGGCTTTTGAAACCAGAAGGTTCCCTTTCAAGGGACTTCTGCCACTGGAGGTCACTATCTCCTGGAGCAAAAAGTGCACATGGTCCCAAAAACATCCCCAACCTAGAGAAAACACCCCAAACAATCTATTTCTAAGAAGATAAAGTATTCCCAGACATTCTGGCCAATGGACAGGTATACAGCAGCACAGGTACACAACTGCACAGGCAAAGAGCAGGCTGCTCAGTACACCTAACATTGGCTTTGGAGCATCTGGATGTAGCTGCAATCTACAGACCCTCTGAAAGATGCCAGCAGGAAGATTATGTCCACCTCTAACTTTGACTTGATGAGCTTAAGTGTGTCTAGGCAATGTGATGTGAAAATAAACCAAAGCACATCAAAGAGAGCTCCTTACTTGCCAGTAAGGGATTGAGTTGGTGTTTTCTGGCTGCTTCTACTGCCAAGAAAAAAAACAAAACAACTAAAATGTGGATATTTATAGACCATAGAATGATTTAGGTTGGAAGGAACCTTAAAGATTATCCAGTTCCAACCCCCTGCCATGGGCAAGAACACCTCCTGCTAGCCCAGGTTGCTCAAAACCTCATCCAACCTGGCCTTGAACACCTCCAGGGAGGGAGCAGCCACAACCTCCCAGGCAACCTGTTCCAGTGCCTCACCAGGCTCACTGTAAAGTATTTCATCCTAACATCCAGTCATACATCTTGAAGTTCTGTGCAGGCACTGAGACAAATATATTCCATCCTAAATGATTCAACGCTTTTAATTTCTTCTTTTCCTTTTTTTTTTTTTTAATAGCTAAAAATTAAAAGTTAGGATGGGGGAGGTTAAAGCTAACATATGAAAGCCTTTCACAAATCACAGGAATCACACAGGACTCTTTCAGACATTTCCCTGAGGTCCTTTTTGAACTGAAGGCCTCAGAACTGGAATATAGAAGGATTAGAGAGATGTTAAGGCAAGAATTCTTACTACGTGTATTATTAATACTTAAAAGAGTGTGATGGCTTGGGAGTTACCCCCCACACACACACACACTTTTGAATTCACCCAGAGCAGATTCAGCCACATGGAAGTTAAGGAATGAAGCTTTATATTCACAGCTTAGCACAATATGCAAGCAGATACTTGCAACAGATTACAAATATTTACAGCTCTATACAGAAATACGCAAGTTAAAAGTAATACAGAAACACAATCCCTCTCCCAGAAATCCGAGTCCCCAGGAGAGGTTCCCAACCACCCTTCCACCTTCTACCCACCCTCCAATCTTATCCCAGAATCTGCCTCATGTGTGAGGTGAACTGGAAAGATCTGCCAGTGAGGTTAGAAGCAGAATTGATTAGTTGGGTGACACAGATCCAGCTTGAAGCCAAGGAGAGAGAGAAACCAACAGCCAGAGCTCAGACCAGAGCAACTCTGTCTTATCTATATTTGTGTCCTTGTTTTTATACATCTCAGCAAACCTATGAGTGAAGTGGACATCAGCAGTGTTTTCTTTCCACAGCCAATCATCTAATTTTTCTCATTAAAATATTCCAATTAGCCTCAAACCAGCACAAAAATTCTTAACTCTTAGTGATTATTAATACTAGAAGAGTCTTAACCCTTAGTCTATAAACTTAAGAGCCTGGCAAAGAAATCATCCACCTGAATGATAAGAACTGTGCAGAATGTTACCACTGATGGCAAACTGCAGCTGAATTTCCCCTGCTTTCAGTACCAAACTATGAATACTAAACAAGAATCCAGATCATGGGACAGTAAGGAGGGGAAAAAAAAGGGGGGGGGGGGGGGGCAAAATTTTTTTT
>VWZI01010199.1:269294-287980 GCA_013396835.1 Psilopogon haemacephalus
AGGTAGTGACAAGACTAGGGGAAATGGAGCAAAGCTGGAGGTGGGGAGATTCAGATTGGAGGTGAGGAGGAAGTTCTTCAGCATGAGAGTGGTGAGAGCCTGGAATGGTTCGCCCAAGGAGGTGTTTGGGGCCACATCCCTGGAGGTGTTTGCAGCCAGGCTGGCAGAGGCTGTGAGCAGCCTGATGTAGGGTAGGGTGTCCCTGGGCATGGCAGAGGGGTTGGAACTGGCTGCTCCTTGTGGTCCCTTCCAACCCTGACTGATTCTATGATTCCAAGTCAAAGCAGTGCATTTTCTAAAAGATAATTACAGTTGTTTTATATTTGCATGAAATATGCCTAAAATAATTTCTACCTCTTTTTTTTTTTTTCCTCCCCATTCCTGGAAGACAATGGGGAAAGCAAGGGGTCGTTATTACCCTGCTGACACTACTTTCATGCAATAGGTTTCCTCATGGGAGGCAGACAGGGAAGGAAAAGCCATAAGCGTTCTCTGTCCTCTGCTTCAGACTGACCTTCAAGATTTACTGCTTTAAAATGTTAATCATCCTGAGTGACATTTCTTGTGTCACTAAGTGGATTGTAACAGCAGAGGGAGAAACATCCTTTTTAACAACTTTCCTTACAGCTAAAGAGGGGTGAGTGAAGACAGAGCAGAGGTGAGGAGACTGCTCCTCTAGGAGAGCCAGAAGGGCAAACACGCTTCAATCAGTGCATTCTTATTAGGGGGAGGGTGGTGATGGGGAACTGCAGTGAAACAAGCCTGACTAGCTTTATATGAAGACCTTTCACTGAGTCACAGCATGTGACTGCTCCAGTGGCATCTCTCAACCTCCCATTGACCTGGGCTTTCAATATATGAGAGCATCAGGCAAGACAGTCTGAACAGTCTGAAACAGGCAGCACAGCTGCACCCAGCTCGAAACTGCTGCGCTGAACTGTTCCTTCACAATCCCCCACCACAGGGATACAACAGGAAAGGGGATCTGTACTTGGAGACAACAGATCCATACAGATCCCTTTATGCAAGATCAGGGAAATTACAGCATTGCCCATGAAACATCATCGGAATCACAGACTCCATCAGGTTGGAAAAGACCTTCAAGCTCATCAAGTCTATCGAGACCATCATCCTATCACTCAACATTATCTAATCAACAAAACCATGGCACCAAGTGCCACATTCAGTCTCCTTTCAAACACTTTCAGGGACAAGGAATCCACCACTCACCCCAGGCAGCCCATTCCAATGCCAATCACTCTTGCTGTGAAGAACTTCTTCCTAACATCCAGCCTGAACCCGCCCTGGCACATTTCTCTTGCCCTATCACTGGTTGCCTGAAAGAAGAGACCAACCCCACCTGGCTACAACCTCCCTTCAGGTAGCTGTAGACAGAAATGAAGTCTGCCCTGAGCCTCCTCTTCTGCAGGCTGCACACCCTCAGCTCCCTCAGCCTCTCCTCTTGGGGCTGTGCTCCAGGCCCCTCCCCAGCATTGCTGCCTTTCTCTGGACATGTTTGAGCATCTCAACATCTCAACTTCAGGGTACCTCAGCTTTTGCAGGCAACTACATAGAAATAAGTCACCATTCAAAAGTAGCTGACTTCTGCTACTACACGGTCTAAACTCTTCACTTTTCAGACTCCCTAGGTAATCTTAGATGATCTGCAAACATAATGCAGGACCAGAGACCCATACCCTTCTGGAGAAGTAGTTGCTGATGGCAGCCCCTAAAACTCGAGCTCATTTAAAGCAGCTGAATCCAATCATTCATATCTATGAGTTTTGAATTCATAGCTGCACATTTTGGAAACATGTTGCATGGTGTCTGTGCATACCCATTTCTAACAAACCACATCTGTTGCATTCTGAAAGGTTTTATTAGAAAGCAGCCAATGCTTTCATGAACACCACTTCTGAGCGTTGTGTTTGCCAACACTAAGCCTTTCTAAGTTCAGCTTAGCATCACAGGATCATTGAGGCTGGAAAAGACCTCTGAGATCATCAAGTCCAGCCTATAATGTAACATCAGGACCCCAGCTAACCCATGCCACCAAGTGTCACATCCAATCTCTTCTTAAAGACCTTCAGGGATGGAGACTCCACCACTTGCCTGGGCAGTCCATTCCAATGCCTAATCACCTTTCCATGAGGAAGTGCTTCCTAATATCCAACCTAAACCTCCCCTGGCACAGCTTCAGACCATGCTCTCTTGTCCTGTCACAAGTTGCCTGGGAGCAGAGCCTGAGCCCCACCTGACTACAACTTCCCTTTAGGTAGTTGCAGAGAGTGATAAGGTCCCCTCTAAGTCTGCTCTTCTCCTTGCTTCTTTGTTTTGCTCTTCAGCAAAGTCTCTGTTCAACAACAAAAAAATTGGGTCCACAAGTGGCAAAATAAAAATTTGTACTTTGCACCACAGGTACAAATATTTGAAATTGGATCCAGTTTAGATGAGGCCTTGGGCGACCTGTTCTAGTGGGATGTATCCCTGCCTATTATGGCAGAGGGCGGGTTGGAACTGGATGGGAGCTTTGAGCACCCTTCCAAGATTCTAGGAAATTCTGCTTGAAAAAGTACAGTGATTTAAATGGCCATTAAAAGTGCCACTGTTTAATTACAGAGCAAGCATTGGCAGAAATTAAACCAACAGCCCAATCAGTTTAAAAATTACCATCTCGCTCTCGGTTAATCCAGCCCAAGGGAGGTCAAAGACCTCCATCTTCCAGCAAACACGGCCCTTGAATCATTACATTACTAACAAAATTCAGATTGTGAGAATGTGACACAGCCCTTCCCTTTCATCTGCCTCGTTATCATCCTTAAATATGCTATTTAATCCCCGCGACCTCTGCACGAAGGAGGCAGGGCCAGCAGCCTGCAAATGAAATGGAAGGCGCAAAGCAAACGCCTCAGACATCTTTATCCTCTTTATTAAAAGGCCTGGTGAAAAGAATTATTTTTTTTTTCTTTTTTTCCCCCCCCCCAATTAGCAAAGCCTACATCGAAGTCGCTGAACTAGACCCAAAATATTTGCACAGTAAAAGGAGGGATGTAATAATTGCATCACGATTACTTTCAGTCAGCTTCCGTAAAAACATCCCCCAGCAGCTAGGCAAACGTTGGCCTAATGATTCAAAAGTAAGGAGAACAAGGATTTAACAGTGCAGTACCACAATGCTTCTAACACTGCAAAGATTAATCAACATAACCATGAAGCTAATTTTGCAGACGGAGTTATGCTGGCTTACAGCTCGGCTTGCCAGCTACTGCTGCAGCTGTAACCACCTAATTAGAGAGGAAAACCAAAAGGGCAATCCTTTTTCCGGGGAGCACACCTTCAAAGGAGACATCAGATGGTAGCTGAAGTGCTCTCCTGTGGCAGAGCAGCTCCACGTGGTATAAATATGGCAGCCACTGTATGCTGTATATCAGGATCCCTCTATGCCTGGTTTGCCTCCTTTAATGAGACAATCTTCCCCTGCTTGAGGAAAGCTAACAACAGGAGAAGCGACTCTTGATGTGATTGGTGTGAAGCTTCACTTCCCAACGCAGCAGCCTTGTTGCAGGCTCTCACCCTTTCATTTCAAAGGAAAATCTAACACATCTTACCTAAAAACATAGAGGATATTAACAGGTGTTCTCGATTCATCTGTCCAGGCAAATAAATGGTTCTGTGTGCTGGTTTGAACTAATAGGAGGATTCGAATGAGAAATTAGACTACAGGCTGAGAAAGGAAAACACTGAGGATGCTACTTCACTCGTAGCTTTACTGAGAAAGGAAAAAAAAATTAGTTTTAAGAGTTGCAACACAAATATAGGTAAGTCAGATGGTTTCAGACTGCTTTAACTGTGGCTGCCCCTGCAGGGCTCTTTCCCCCTTCCTAGCTGGATCTGAATAATTTCACTAACTTCTTTCCTGCTGCTAATCCCCCCTGGCCCATCTACCTTCATCTATCTGCTGCATAAAACAGATGGTGAGATAAGACTGGGGAAAGGGGGGAAGGTGGTAAGGGTGGTTAGAGACCACTCTTAGGGATTTTGATCCCTGGGAGGGGCTGTGGTGTTTCTGTATTACCTTTTCACTGTATCTATCTGTAAATATCTGTTATACCTTGTGAATATCTGCTTTTCTGTTGCGCAAAGGTGTAAATATAAAGTTTCATTCATTAACTTCCAGCCGACTGAGTCCTAGCCTGGGTTATTCCAAAGTGCGGGGTGGCAGATAACTGCTAAACCACCACAGTTAAGAATTAAACCGTCAAGGAGGGGGCTTTGGTTTTGTTGTTTCGGGTTTTAAACCCCCTGCTGTGGAAGGACAAGGCCACCCTACCACCAAAGCAAAGCCCATGCACCACCACATGACCAGATCACAGCCCCACGGAACTCAAGTGAAGAGCAGGAGTGGATTTTTGTGAGGCACAGACCTAGCTGCAGACCTTCAGCTTCATCAGGCAACCCTCGGCAGCAGAGTTCTCATTTTTCTGAAATCCCATCTTGAGGAGTCAAACGCAGATGAGATACGGTTTGGCATCTCACATTAGTGAAGAATAAAAATCCCACTAAAAATATTGAAATGGCTTTCAAATTGGCACTTAGTTTTACGAAGAAATAAGATTAGTAGCAGCTTAGCCACGCACACGTTTCAGAAAAGCAAACAGCAGTTAAATTTGTCTGATTTTTCATCTCTCTCCCTCTCTCTCTCAGTTTAAACAGAACCATTTCATATGTCTGCAGCTACTGTGATTGCCCTTACCACAGGCTTATTTCCACTCTCCACATGAAACAAACTCCTGCAACTTAAATTGAGAAAGCAAAGCAAGGATACAGACTAATACACAGAATATTAAAATACACTTTAGAGGGACCAAAAAAAAACCCATACATACCTTAGAGGGACCCAAAAAAACCACACACCTTAAAGGGACCCCAAAACCCACACACACCTTTGAGGGACCAAAAAAATCCCACACACACCTTAGAGGGACCAAAAAAAAAACCCCATACATACCTTAGAGGGACCCAAAAAAACCCCACACACCTTAAAGGGACCAAAAAAAAAACCCTACACACCTTAGAGGGACCAAAAAAACCCCACACACCTTAAAGGGGCCCCAAAACTCACACACACCTTAGGGAGACCCAAAACCCACACATACCTTAGAGGGACCCAAAAAAACCCCACACATACTTTAAAGGGACCAAAAACACAGGAGGATGAACTACAGGGGATGAACTAAATCATCACTCAGCACCTCCCACGCTCCCCAAAACAAGGGAACGCTACAGACCTCTACATATTTCTACACATCTTCATGTAACTTGGGACTTAATTGCTTGGGTGTTCTTAATTGGATTTGAAATCAACTCGAGGCAGGGTTGGGCAATGTAACAACACTTCTCTGCAGGAAAAAAAAACCCAAAAACCTCCAGATCTGCTTCACTCCAGCTTATGTTGGTGTGGGGTTTTGGTTTTTGGGTGGGTTTTTTTGTTTGTTTGGGTTGGTGTTGTGGTTTTTTTGTTTTGTTTTGTGATTGAGAGGCAACTCGATAGCGTAATGCAAAAGCAACCCAGAAATGCTCTTCCTGCGATGTTGGCTGAATGGGTGTGAAACGTGGTGCCAAGGGAGACAAAGCCTGCCCAGCGCTGTAATCGTAATTAAAAGACAAAGCGCTGGTAGCATCTCTTTCCTCGCAGCCCTGCAGGGCTTATGTGTAGCGTTTGAGATGATCTCACTCTGATGGTCAAAAGGATTAATTGTTCTGCAGTGAGGAGTGGGAAGAAGCAGCACTCCGAGGCGGGGAAAAGTAACAGGAGCGAGGAAAGGGACATCAGTGGCTCGGCGGCCAGCAGCTGAAGAGCAGATCGGCGGCAGGCTGCTAATGAGGAGACAGAGATTACAGCTTGGACAGGTCTTGCTGGTAAGGAGATCAACTCAGAAATCATCTTGCTGAGGCAGCACACACTGGAATGGATGGGGCAAAACAAAATAGAAGGAAGGGAAATTATGAGGATGGCGAAAAAAAAGGATGGTCTTGGTTGATAGTTATTCATTCCCTGCCTATGGTGGAGGGTTGGAACTGGATGAGCTTTGAGGTCTCTTCCAACCTAAACCATTCTATGTGGCCCCAGCCACCCCCCAAGGCAACCCATTCCAGGCTCTCACCACTCTCACAGTGAAGAACTTCCTCTTCACATCCAATCTGAATCTCCCCACATCCAGCTTTGCTCCATTCCCCCTAGTCCTGTCACTACCTGAGAGTCTCAAAAGTCCCTCCCCAGCTTTTCTGTAGCTCCCTTCAGATCCTGGAAGGCCACAAGAAGGTCACCTTGGAGCATCCTCTTCTCCAAACTGAACAGCCCCAACTCTTTGAGTCTGTCCTCACAGCAGAGGTGCTGCAGCCCTTTGAGCATCTTCGTGGCCCTTCTCTGCACACCTCCAGCATCTCCACATCCCTCTTGTCCCAGGGGCTCCAGCACTGGATGCACTACTCCGTGTGGGCTCTCAGCAGAGCACAGCAGAGGGGCAGAATAATCTCCCTTGCCCTGCTGCCCACACTGCTCCTGATGCAGCCCAGCCTCTGCTTGCCTTTCTGGGCTGCAAGTGCACACTGCTTTCTTTCTAATCAGACTTTAGTAGACGAAGGGTGTGTGGGTGTGTGTGTGTTTGTGTCCCCAAACTGAGGAGGAAGTTCTTCAGCAAGAGAGTGGTGAGGCCCTGGAATGGGTTGCCCAGGAGGATGGTTGGGGCCACTTCCCTGGAGGTGTTGAAGTCCAGGCTGGATGAGGCTCTGTCCAGCCTGATCTAGGTTAGGGTGCCCCTGCCCATGGCAGGGAGGTTGGAACTGGCTGATCCTTGTGGTCCCATCCAACCCTGACTGATTCTACGATCCTAACCTTAAAAACCATCTCTAGACAAATCTGCATTGCAAAGTAGCCCATCAAACTTGCGAGGTTTTTTTTTTTTTCGAGGGTCACGCTCACGGGGGCCAGACACACACACTCACACACACACATGCACACACAAATTCTGTTATGACTGCTGAACTTCTAAAAAACGTGTCATTTTCAATTGGGAGGACGAAATCTAACGCAGCGAGATCTGCTCAGCTGCCTAATGCCTTAAGAATCTCTCGTTCGCTGGATAGTTATCACACACTCATTTCTGCAAGGCATGCTGCTTCTTGTACGTGTCAGCTGAAACGACAGCAGCCCTGCTCACAGACAGATGATGTACCTCCTGCTGTGCTAGCAAACAGACACTCAACCAGACTTGACTTCACTGCTAACAGGCACGGACATCCAACTTTGCAAAACGAAGCCTGAAGACTGAAAGAATGTGTCCGAAAAGCCCAGAGCTTCACACTCCCAAGTTGTGGTCTCTTGCCTCTCAGCTGGATGGAAGCAGCTTTCTGGGCTGGCCTTGTTCTTGCCAGACCTTTAATTCAAATTGTGAGTCAAGGGAAGATTTTTTTTTTTTTAATGTTTTTTTTTTTAATTTATTTTTTTTAATGGGAAATGACACACAACCTGGCTATTGACAGGCCAAAATGTAATGTTGTGGAAAATCACTAGAGATTTTTTTTATGTTTTGTTGTTTTGTTTAATGGAAGAGTTAATGTGATTCCCTCTCAAAACTGAAGCAACCAATTTGCTTGAGTTTTCCAATGCCAGGCCATTTAGAGAGAGTGATTTACCACTGGAATGGGCTGCCCAGGGAGGTGGTGGAGTCACCTTCCCTGGAGGTGTTCAAGAAAGGACTGGATGGAGCACTTAGTGCCATGGTCTAATTGATTGGCTAGGGCTGGGTGCTAGGTTGGACTGGATGAGCTTGGAGGTCTCTTCCAACCTGGCTGATTCTATTCTACTCTATTCTATCCTATCCTATTCTATTCTATGCTATTCTATTCTATCCTATCCCATTCTATTCTATCCTATCCCATTCTATTCTATCCCATTCTATCCTATCCCATTCTATTCTATTCTATCCTATCCTATCCTATCCTATCCTATCCTATCCTATCCTATCCTATCCTATCCTATCCTATCCTATCCTAATTCTCAAAGGAGCAAGAAAATTACCTTCTGGAACTGCTGCAACTCTGGCACTTGGTTTTGGAGAGTGTTTCTGTCTGACTCGTACAGGGCAGGATGTTAGTTTTCAGCATGAGAATTATTTTCCTGTTAGCCTAGGCAAGGTGTTACTGGGATGATTATTCTCCTGGTACTGCTCTCCATCATTACAGTGGCAGGACAGGAATTATACCACTTACCTTATCCTAAATGTTCCTACTGTGTGGCTCATTTTCTGCTCCTGAGTGGTTCAGCACCTTTGTGTGATGTGACTGCCACACAAACCTCTCTTCTGTGATAAATCTATTCGTGTTAGGGCTGGGTGATAGGTTGGACTGGACGATGTTGGAGGTCTCTTCCAACCTGCCTGGTTCTATTCTACTCTACTCTATATTGCATAAAAGTTTGCTTATAAAGACTTTGGAATAATTGAAAGAACTTTGTGTGTTGACCTTGTTTTCTTCACAGTAACACAGGAATTCCTAATTAATTGACCTGCATAATGACTCGGAAGGCAAGGAGGGAGACCACCAAGGATATATCCCCAGAGCTAAAAGGATGAGAGCAATTCTGCACTTACATCTACCTTTAGGTAAGACAGCTGGGGCCAGATGACCACTGAGACACTTAAGACAACAATAAAAACCACCCACTAAGCTGAAACGTGGAACTCCTTCTCCAGAGTGCCTGATTCTGCCCTTTAGAGAAGCACTTTGTTGATGTTTATGGTAATAGACATCAAAAAAAGCAGTTCAATCATTGGTACTTCAGGATACTCACATTGTTGCACCTCGGTTAAAATGCCCTTTGGTAAAAGAGTGACTGACAAAAAGCGACCAAGAGAAAGCAGCACAGCACCCATGAACCCTCGAGGAGAGAAGAGCTCAATCACGGTTAGTAGCTTTACAGACATTTGAGGAAGTTCCTTAGGCAAAATCATTCATTAATAAATGAATAAAGCCGTGTTGGGAATTTAATTTTAGTCAGTTACAGAGGGAAGCATAAAACTTCAAAAAACCTCATGTCTCTTCCAGCTGCTGCTACACTTCAGAGTTAAAAACTCAGCCTGCTCCTGTGTTCTGGTGCTGCTAATAAAAATATAAGAATTTAGGGCTGCCCTTTATTTTTTCTTACTTTAGGCTGATGCAGAACAAGTGCCTGACACTGTGAGATTGTCGTTATCTGGGAATTCTGAAACTGAGACATTTTTGTTTATGTAGTGTGTTGGGTTTGGCTGGGCTGGAGTTAATTCTCCCCAGAGCATCTTTTGCAGTGCTGTAGCTGAGTGTTAGCAACGCATCAGGGTTTGGGCTGCTGCTGAGGCTCTGCTTCTCCAACATTTCCCTCCCCACAACAGTAGGCTGAGGGGTGGGTAAGATTTTGGGAGGGGGCACAGCTGGGCCCAATCTGGGTCACCCAAACTGACCAAAGGGCTTTCCATACCGTATGACATCAGCTGAGATATAAAAGCTAAGAAAAAGAAAGAAGTGTGGGGCACATTCATTGATGGAGAACCTACTGCCTGTATTGAAGCCTTGCTTCCTTGGGGGGCAGCCAGACATCGTCTGCTGATGGGAAGCAGAGAATAATGTTTGTGTTTGCTCTTGCTTCTGTGTGAAGCAGAATCTCTTTGCTTTGCTTTTCATCCTATTTAAATTGCTTCCACCTTCACTCAAGGCCCTCTGGTTATATTTTCCCTCTCCCCTGTCCAACTAAGAAGGGGAGTGATGGAGCAGCGCTGGTGAGCATCTGGTCCCCAGCCATAACCACACTGCTACGTATAGACACAGTACTTGATAATTCTGTGGTATTTTATGCTTTGCTTCTTGCTTCCTTCATCGTGCAGCATCATCACACCCATGTGTATTTCAGAGGCACACCAAGAAAAGGTAGGTCCAACAATCAAATGAAGTCCTAGGCAATGCCATGAAACAGGTTGTTTAATCTCAAACTGAAAATGTAAGCAAAGAATTCTAGACTAAGGAAGGAAGAACTGATCAAGTCAGTTATAAACAGGTGCAACTTATAAAGCTGTTGAAGATGTCCCTGCTTAACATTCTACATTCCTCTAAAAAAAAAAAAAAAACAAACCACAAAACCAAAATAATTTGATTGTATCACTTGCAGCACAAAAAAAAAGGTTTAGATTTAGACTGAAGCAGAAAAACAACCCAGTAGCAAACCTGTTTTGGCTACAGAAACAGTGCAAGAGTAAACACTTTTGTCTCCTGGAATTCCATCTATTCCTAGCAAGCACCAAGACGAAAATCTGGGGCAAAACTACTCCATGTGATGGCTAACTTTCCATATTGCAACAAAGTTAGAAAATAGAAGCCCTAGATTATCTGACTTGCAGCCATGGTGATCTCTCTCACACAAGCATTAAAGCTGGCAAGAGAAAAAGGAAGACCTTTGGTTTTTTTTGTTTTTTTTTTCTTAATAAATCCAAAATCAGGTAAGAGGTAAACCAGAAGATTTTAGGAAAACAAACAAAAACAAAAAAATTACAGAGTTAAGAAAGGTTTTTTCATTTGGCCTGGAATTCCTTTCTATTTTAACTACAAAAGTAGTTTTGTGTTGTTATAGAACAAGCATCACCATTGTTACCGTGCAGGTAGTTCTACAGCACAGGATCACAGCAACATGCAGGTTGGCAAAGCTCCTCAGAATCACCAAGTCCAGCCTAGAACCCTGCTCTACAAGATTCACCTTAAACCATAACCCCAAGTACCACATCCAAACCACCCTGAAAAACATCCAGGGGAGACTCCACCACCTCCCTGCTTTGAGCAACCTGTTCTAGTGGGAGGTGTCCCTGCCTATGGCACTGGATGAGCTTTGAGGTCCCTTCCAACCTAAACCATTCTATGTTACGAACATCTAGGAACTACAGATTATGCTCTCCATCAAAACCCACCTCTGTTTCTACTATAACACTGCAAACCTGAAGGGATAGCCCCACCTAAGTTACAAAACCCGTTCAAATGTGATTTTTTTTTTTTTTTTTTCCCTCCCCTGCATTCTGTTAAACGAGCATTCAGACCAGCAATGTGCAGAGGAACTAATGCAAGATTTCTTCTCTCACCCACAAAGGTTAGCTACAGCTGTGTCAGCAGGCTGGGGGCACAGCATTTCGTTCAGCCAAAGGTAGGTGAAGTCATTTCGGTGCATTTGGATCTCAAAAATACCGCTGGAAAAAGGAGAAAAAAAAACAACAAACCCAAAACCAGACCAAACCTGCAGTTAAGCAAACGGCTGGCTAGTAATATATTTAACCCCCCACCTGACATGATAAATGAAAGAGAATAAATGTATACAGCTAGTGAAACTTGGAGGGAACAGGGGGGAGACTTCAACACTTTTGCTGACAGTGACTTTCCTGTCAGTGGCCTGTCTCTCTCGGAGGCAGCTGTCAATCACAGCCCATCTTTCTCTCCCAGAGGAGTTCATTGTGCCTGAAGACAGTTGTGGAATAACTGCTCCTAGGCGTCAGAGCGGCAGCTGGAGTGTATCTGTCAATCATTGTCACTAATTATTAACTTCTGTCACTCAGAGCAAGGCAACATACCTCCGCCTGATCCTCTGTGATTTGATCTGCTACGCCACCTCAGAGACAGGCAGTTCAACCTTTCATTATGTGTCACACACAGAGCGCTCTGCTGGGTCAGCCCCCGTGACTCAGTGTTCCAGCAGAATTCTATTTTGGCCGCCGAGCGTTGCGGGGAGAAGCCGGCGCGAAGGACAAGGCTCTGCCTTCCAATGAGGCGGTCACTCGCCGCCTGGAAACACCTTGCAGCTAGGAAAAACTGGACTTTTAACCAAAGGGAAAGGAAAGAACGGTGCCAAGCAACTCGAGGTTTTCATCAGAAGCCGCCCCTTGTTAATTACTAAAATGTTAATTGCCTGGTCTCAGGCAGACTCAAGGCTGGGCAGAGGCAACTTCTTTTCGTGGCGATTATTTAACGCCGTTAGTAAGGTTAAAGGGGTGAGGGGAGGACCAGAGAAGGGAGATCACCTTTTCTTTTCCCGTTGGCCAGAAAAATTACGATGAGTTGGCACGTGTGATTTCGGGTTGAACTCCCTGCGTGTGCCTGCATTTTCTATCCTGGAATTAGGGGGGGGGGGGATTTTTTTTAATTAACATTCCGTGCCACAGTATTGGCCATGCCCGCTAAGGGAAATGGATCAATAACTTAAGCATCTCTGCAGGTAATGTCTATTCCCTCTCCCTTTTCGTTTTCTTTTATTATATCCCCTCTCGAAATTCTGTTTGTCCAAACCCGATGTGGTATCCCCCAAGGTTGATCAAGAATAAATTGTTACAAATAAAGAAATATTGTATGTTTTATTATTACAAATAAAATACACTGCAATGATTCAGTACTTAAAAATCGATAACTCCCAAAAGGCTCCAGACAATTCTTTTAAACCCAGAAAATTCCATCCTTTTCCTTCAAACCTCTCTCCTTTGGGAAAAGCCTTGCAGGCAGAACTATTTTAAACAAAAACACTCTTCTGCAGGCTTAAATTTTGTCTCTCCAGCATTTTTAGTACTGGCCGAGTCCTGAATGATCACAGAATCACAGAATTAACCAGGTTGGAAAAGACCTCTAAGATCATCAGGTCCAACCTATCACCTAACACCTTCTAATCAACTAAACCATGATAATGAGATTTGTTCAGGCATAAAAACTAGCCTGGATTTGTAACAAACTACTACTGCTATACTCTAACGTGTTGTGTTCTACAATATCTCAACGTGAGTGTGGATATCGAAAAGGGATTCAGGTACAGATTGGAGGACAAGATCTTAGGGGAATAGGATGAGAATAGGATGAGAATAGGATGAGAATAGGATGAGAATAGGATGAGAATAGGATGAGAATAGGATGAGAATAGGATGAGAATAGGATGAGAATAGGATAAGCCAGGTTGGAAGAGACCTCCAAGCTCATCCAGTCCAACCTATCACCCAGTCCTAGCCAATGGCACTAAGTGCTCCATCCAGGCTGTGCTTGAACACCTCCAGGGATGGGGACTCCACCACCTCCCTGGGCAGCCCATTCCAACGCCAATCACTCTCTCTGGCAAGAACTCCTTCCTAACATCCAGCCTATACCTCCAAGAAGGCTTTATGGAAGCACTCCAGTTTAAACTTCCACCGAGATGTTGTGGGGAAACAGATGAAAGCACTGAGTAGCTGCATGCAATAGTAGAGAAGGAAAGGGGAAATTGCTGCATTATTGCAGTTTGCATCAGTTAATCAAAACAAGTGGTAGGAAATGATCCTGCTGTTCCCATCTGAAAGGGCTAACAAAGACCTACAGAACTCAGGGTGAGGGATGCTTATGAAAAGATTTTGAGAGCTAACTTCATCATCGCCCACAAGGATCATCACAGACATATTCTGCAAGCATTTGTAGACTGATCTCCAAGCAAAAAGCAACCAGAGCTAAACATGCACACATCAGACAGGGAGTGGGGGGAAAAAAAATAAAATAAATAAAAACCCCCACCAAAACAACCCAACCAAACTCTCCACATTGCCACTTTTTTATAACAGAAGTGATCCAGCTTAGCAGTGGACAGTCCACAGTTACTTGATATTTTTAAGCACCTAGTGTGAGGTGTCCCTGCCCATGGCAGGGGGATTAGAACTAAATGATCCTTGAGGTCCCTTCCAGCCCTGGCAATTCTGTGATTTTCCTGTCCAGACAACTCAGCTGAGTCATTTTAGAAAAGTAAAACAGGTTCAAGAAGGTGTTAATAGCTGAAATACAGGATCAGCCTGTCCCATTTTCACTGTTCTCAGTCTTTAAGTTTCCTAAAGAGTTGTTAAATGTCAAGGTTTTACAATGTGACTAGTTCAGAATTGTTAACATTTTCTCTTCTTAGCTCCTTTATCCAATACTGCTCAGCCTGGCTACACCATCTTGACAGCATCACATCACACAGAATCACAGAATGTCAGGGGCTGGAAGGGACCTTCAAAGCTCATCCAGTCCAACCTCCCTACCAGAGCAGAATCTCCTATACCAGATCACACAGGAACACATTCAGGCAGGTTTTGAATATCTCCAGAGAGGGAGACTCCACAACCCCTCCGGGCAGCCTGTTCCAGTGCTCTGTCACCCTCACAGGGAAAAAAATTCCTCCTCACATTTAGCTGAAATTTTGTACGCCTCAGCTCCACCTTCTTTATTTCCTTTGCTTTAATTCCAAACCCACAAAAATGCCAATCTTAAATACTCACACCAGACCTGATAATTCTGATGAGTGCACTCATAAGTTTAACCAGTAGGTTCTGCCATCATTATTGTCCTGTGATAAGACAAGGAGTAATGGGTGTAAGTTGCAGCACAGGAGGTTCCACCTCAACACAAGAGGGAACTTCTTTCCTGTAAGGGTCACAGAGTACTGGCACAGGCTGCCCGGAGAGGTTGTGAAGTCTCCTTCTCTGGAGACTTTCCAGGCCTGTCTGAATGTGTTCCTGTGTGCCCTGAGCTAGATTGTCTGGTCCTGCTCTGACAGGGGGCTTGGACTGGATGATCTCTCTGGGTCCCTTCCAACCCCTGACATCCTATGATCACTAAACAAATCTTCCATACCAAAGGATACAGATCCCCACCAGCCCCAGGATGAGTCCCTTCCACTCCCAAACAAAAGCAAACCAACCAGCAAAATGACATAAAATCAGATTTATTTAGGTGTTTGCTTTTAAAAGCTCAGGACAGGTCCATCCAAGTTTCTTACCCATTTTTCCCTCCAGCACAAAGCACATTTTGAATTGATAAAAGAAAGAAAGAGGGAACATAGCTGGAAATTGCACAGTAAAGTGATATTCCAAATGTTGGGAAATTTGCATTCCTTTCCTCCCCCATGCCCATCTGAGAAGATACATTTCAGTGTCTCTGATTCTAAGGACTTGTACTAATGCACAGTTTTCACTGGGAAAATAAGAACAAAACGAGGCCCTGAGACTCTTTCCTTTGGTTTAGACTCTGGCCATCTGCTGTCGTTACAGCTCAAAGTATATTTAATTTCCCTTCATAACCTTTGACAAGAGGAATTTCCTAACAGCATTTTAGTTGTGGAAACTTTTATAAAATATTAAAATCAAATCAATTGCATTAACACATTTGAACCTCTAAGTTCAACACAGTGGAAAACACAATACTTCTTTATTATATCAGCTGTCTGGTCGTATATAAATCATCTATAACTAAAACCCAAAGTAGTGAGAGTACTATTTACCCAGACTTAGCAAAAAAAAAAAAAAAAAAAAAAAAAAAAAAGAAAAAATAAAGAATTTATCCAACAGCTGAAAATGAAAAACCACTAATAAGCAGTACAGGGTATTGAAAAGTTTAAACAATGTGATTAAGGAAGCTTTTGCAATAATAAGGAGTGTATGTGATTCCATTTCACCTTGCTAACAAAATTCCTCGGGGATTTCTTATCCTGTTATCCCATAACTAAACTGGAATATTATGTTAAACAAGTCTCATATTCTACCTGTATTCAGAATATATTTAAAATTAAGGTATAATGTTCTTGCAGCATATTGCACTTCACTAAAGCATTTGTATTTCCCCCTGCCTAAATTTATTGCCTGCAGCAATAAACAGAAGAGAAGAGAAGGGAAAGAAAGAAAAAAAAAAAACCCCTGACTAACGCCGTGGCCATTTCGAGGCTGAAGAGATGCATCACAAAGACATTTAACCTGTCCTTCATAAAGTTTCCTTTTAAGAGATGAAACAAGGAATTCTCTAGAAAGGCCGAGTGGAAAACCCAGTGAGGGAATACAGTGGAGTGGTGGCAGAAGAAGCGCGTTTAGCATCTCTCCCTCCGCAAGATGCCAGTTACAAAGCAAAGCGTCTGCAGCAATCCTTCAGGAAATGAACGACACAGAAAAGGAAAACTGCTGCACAGGTCGTAATTGTTGCCTATGTTGTTCAGTTAGTGACTAGAGAATTAAAACCAACCCCCACAAATCGCATCGGGAAGTAAAATGCAGATAAGAGGGCGCAAAATCCCTCTGGTTCATTTTGTTTGCTGTGATCAGCCAAAGAATTAACAAACACAAATCTTGCCTGCCCCAGTCACACAGAACGGGAGAGCTTCTTTGTTCTTACGGTTAAAACCTGTGCAAGATCAATGCACTAATGCACCTGATGCATTTGTCTACCTTATTTCATTTTATTTAGGGCACTATTTGCAAGCACTCACAGCGAGGACCAAAGTATTTTCAACAGCCGCTTTAACCTGGCACCGCCACTGTGCCAATTCGCACCACACCAACCTGCAGCTTTATCCCATCCGAAGCAGAGACAATGACTTAATGCATTTTCAAGTCGAAATTCCTGAATTTCAAGTGCTGCATAAATTTCTCCAGCCTGTGTACTGCAACCTGCAAAGAGCTGGCAAACATTCTAATCGTGCAGCTTGCAGTTCAGTATTTGCCAGTCAGTAAGTGCAGACGCACAAATGCTTCTCTAGCTGAGCATAATGCCCTGCTAAGCTACCATCCCAAGGCATGATGGCATTTTCAAGCAAAGCAAGAGCACGCAGAGACAGAAGGAATATTTTCCAACCTCCAGACCATTAAAATTATTACCAAGGCTATTTTAAATACTTCAGGCTCAGGCTTGTAGGCACTGGAATCGGTATCCGCAGCCCATTTGCTCTCACTGCATAGAACGCAATGATGCACGCTCCAAAATGCAGCCAAACCCAGACGTTCATTTTGCTGATATTTTCGACTTTATTTCAGCCCAGCCACACAGAGGTCGAATCCATAGCTGTTTATGTCAAGTAGGTTGTCACAGGATATGAGAGCCTGAGTACAGGAGTATAAGTTTGTCCTACATTTCAAATTTGTTTCAGCCAGACGAGGCAAAATAAGGTCTCAGACACTTTCCCTCCCCACGTTATACTGCCTCTGGTTTAATCACATCTCGACCTAAAGTGCTTTAATTCAAACCATTCCCGGATTCAATACGTTTCAAACACAATCAGTGGAAGAAATGAGATGACAAACCCACGTGTCACCACCGCTTGCTTTAGAGAACAACTTTCTGAATCTCGACAGTCCACGCTTCCAAGCAAGACAATTAAAAACCCCCAAGCACCAAAAAAAAAAGTTGTTCCAAACATCACTGTGAGCATGCCTACGTTTGATTTGTTTGGTCCTGTAGATAGGTATAAAGAAGCACACATTCTTCTCTTAGATCTTCAAACAAAACCACACCGAAACTATAAAACTCAGAAGAACTTCTGCAGGAATAAATTTGCCAGGTGGGACCTCTAAACCTAATTCCCAAATGCTCTGCTCCAGTTGCCAGTCAGTTCCCAAGCATATCTGAATTTGCTGTGCATCTAAGATTCCACTAGGCAAATCCCTAAGGCACTTCAATTCCTGCCTATCAACACTAAGTGACCCTTTCCATTGCAGTGTTCTATATGAAGAAAAGACTGATCTGCTTTGGGCTGTTTAACAGCCAAATCTGAATCCTTAATAAAGCAGAATCCTAAGCCTAACACTTTCCTTGGCATTTCTAGTTGGGCATTGGACAGCTTCTCCATGTGATACATCCAAAATGAGATGCCCAAGACTGAAATTCCCGTGTCAAAACAAACATATGTGGGGTAATTGCTTTCAGCATCATCACAGGACAATGGAAATCATACTACACTGTGCCATAAAATGTAAGAGATGAGAACTAAGATGCTGAAATAACAGCCTCTAGAATAATCCAGCCCTGTAAGCTCCCTCAGGCTTTGGTATTCCTTTCTGTGTTGGCCTCTTAGTTTCTGTTACCATCAACTCTTGCTCTCTTTCTGAGCAATTATAGGCACAGATGTACAGCTAAGAACCCACAACAACAATTAGAACATTAAAAAACAAACAAACCACCCAAACAACAACAAAAAACCTCAAACCACCAAAAAAGCCCAAACAAACAAACAAAAAAAAACCCCAGAAAACTTCAGTGCTGCCCAAAGTGTAAGAGGTTTTTAGATTTGAGGATAAAGGTTTGTTCCAAAGTGACCAAAGAGAGAATCATAGAATCAACCAGGTTGGAAGAGACCTCCAAGATCATCCAGTCCAACCTAGCACTCAGCCCTAACATGAATAGCTTTATTGTAGAAGAGAGGTTTGTGTGGCAGTCACATCACACAAAGCTGCTGAACTGTTCAAGAACAGAAGATGAGCCACACAGTAGGAATGGTTAGGATAAGGTTAGTGGTACCATTCCCATGCTGCCACTGTGATGATAGAGAGCAGTACCAGAAGAATAATCATCCCAGTAACACCTTGCCTAGGCTAATAGGAAAATAATTCTCATGCTGAAAATGAAAATCCTGCCCTAGACAAGTCGGAGAGAAACAGTCCCCAAAACCCAATGCCAGAGAAGCAGCAGTTCCAGGAGGACATTTTCTTGCTCTTCTGAGAAATATAGGATAGGATAGGATAGGATAGGATAGGATAGGATAGGATAGGATAGGATAGGATAGGATAGGATAGGATAGGATAGGATAGGATAGGATAGGATAGGATAGGATAGGATAGGATAGGATAGGATAGGATAGGATAGGATAGGATAGGATAGGA
>VWZI01010199.1:290778-312517 GCA_013396835.1 Psilopogon haemacephalus
CCCCCATAAGAAGTCTGTGTAACGCCGGAGTTATTAGCAACGACGGATAAGATCGCTTGAACGCTTTACATCATGAGCTTCAAACACGATTCGTACTTAATCAGGGAGTAAGCCTAACTGCTTATCTCTCCCATTATGACCTGTGCGTGCAGGAGAGGCAGATTAAACGAGTCACCTCCTAACCGGAGTTACTATCAGCCCATGCTACCTGTCACTTAAAGGAAACGGGTGTCTTTCTTCCTGACGGCAGAAGGATCTTAACATCTTCCCCCTTCGGAGGCATTAGCTTATGAGACGAGACAGCCTTTCTGAGCGTGGCAAGGAGGAGAAGTGTGCTGCTGGACCTTGTGCTTAATGAAGGAAGGAGGTCTGGTTGGAGGTAGGAGGGTTGGGGGCAAGCCTTGGCTGAGATGGTGAGTTCAGGACCACGGGAGGGAGCAACAGTAGGAATAAATCAACAGAATTAACCAGGTTGGAAAAGACCTCTAAGATCATCGAGTCCAAACTATCATCTAACCTTTCTAATTAACTAAACCGTGGCACTGTCTCATCCAGTCTCCTCTTAAACACCTCCAGGGACGGGGACTCCACCACCTACCCAGGCAGCCTGTTCCAATGCCAATCACTCTTGCTGGGAAAAACTTCTTCCTAACATCCAGCCTGAACCTGCCCTGCTTGACTGTGTCCCATCGTTCTGTTGCTGGTTGCCTGGCAGAAGAGCCCAACCCCACCTGGCTACAACCTCCCTTCAGGTAGCTGTAGACAGCAATGAAGACTGCCCTGAGTCTCCTCTTCTCCAGACTGAACAACCTCAGCTCTCTCAGCTTCTCCTCATAGGGCTGTGCTCCAGCCCCCTCACCAGCCTTGGTGCCCTTATACCAAAACCCTGGACTTCAGGAGAGCTAACTTTGACCTCTTCAGAGAACTACATGGAGAAATCCCATGGGTTAGAACTCTAGAAGTAAGGGGGAGGCCAGCAAAGATGGTCAATATTCAAGCACTCCAAGCTCAAGATGGGTGCATCCCTACAAGTATGAAAACCTATTTGTCCGAGTTAGAAACTAAGCAAAGGAGAAAGGAGATCTGCACGGACGAACAAGGAGAGCTGCTGCAAAAAACTCAAATGGAAGAATGAAGTCTACAGCACGTGGGAAAAAAAGGGATGGCCACTTGGGAAGAATATAGGAACATTACCAGAGTGCATAGGGGGAGATTCAATAAGGAAAGCTAAGAGCCTCCTGGAATTAAATTTGGCAGGGACCGTTCTGACTGAAGACTTAGTTCATCTAACCACAAATTTGTAAGATGAAGTCAGAAGTCTTTTGTGGAAGAAAAAAACCCAAACAAACAATCAACACAAACCAAGACCAACACAACCAACCAAATCAAACCAGAAAATAACCCTATGAACACACACACACACCCCTTAAAAAAAAAAAAACAACTTCTTGTATGGCTGTGCTGGAATGCATTCAAAATATTGCAAGAACAAACCTTCCCTCAGTAGATTTACTGTGCTTACCATCACACTTCTGCCTATAGCCTAAACGCTTAAAAGAAGTTTTTAAGGCAAATGAACTGAGTAGATGGGAAAACACTACCACAGAATCACAGAAACATGCAGGTCTGCAAAGTTCCTCGGGATCACCAAGCCCAACCCATACCCTTCCTCTGCAAGGTGCACCCTGAACCACAGCCTCAAGCACCACATCCTAACGACTTCGAAACACATTCAGGGTTGGGGACTCCACAACCTCACTGGGAGCCCATTCCAATACCTGATCACTCTTGCTGGGAATTTTTTTTTTTTTTTCCTAATATCTATTCTAAACCTACCCAGTGGCAGCTTGAGGCCATTCCCTCGGCTGTGCCTGTTGGAATGATGAGAGACCTCTTGCTCCCAGGATAAATTAGCAGGGTTTGGGTTTTGTTGGTGTTTGTTTTTTTTTTTTTTTTAATACATAACATGGAAAACATATTAGGAAATATTTTCAAATCTCTGGAACAAGTTGGTATTTGTTCTCCCCCTGCCCAGCAGCAAAAGATGTATCTGCTCACCGTTGTTCACAGCAGGTTTTCAGTTATATGGTCACATAACAACATTTTTTTTTTTTTTCCTCATAAATGCAAATATGAAAACGCAGGAAAGCTGAGTATTTGAACAAATTTCACCCCTCCCCTTACAGCTCTACTAAGCTGTGTAAGAGAGCCTTTAAAAAGAGAACAAGACAGCCATCTAGAGGTAAAGGCAACTAAGCTATCTTCAAATCACAAGCAAACCCTGAATTCATAGAATCATAGATTCAGTCAGGGTTGGAAGGGACCACAAGGATCAGCCAGTTCCAAACCTTCTGCCAAGCCCAGGGACACCCTACCCTACATCAGGCTGCCCACAGCCTCTGCCAGCCTGGCTGCAAACACCTCCAGGGATGTGGCCCCAAACACCTCCCTGGGCAAACCCATTCCAGGCTCATGGTGAAGAGCTTTCTCCTCACGTCCAGTCTGAATTACCAATTTGCTCACTATTAAGGCAGGCAAAATAGATGTAAATGGAAATAAAAATGATCCACGGCACTGTTACCCACCAGGGAGCTTATTTCTGCTTGGTGCTTCAATGTAATTCACTAAACCAATAACCCTGAATCCCCCAAATCCCAGCTCCTCTTTTTTTCTGGAATAGTAACTCATAGAGAAAATAGATACTTATATAAAAGTGGAGTGTTTTTCACTGCAGGGCACTGATTAATAAGTAAGAAATTAAGAAGTTAGTCCTGTGTAGCTTTACTACATGACTGTACTCATCATTTCCTTCTCCTGTACTGAGTGGCTCTGGGTGCAGAACAGTACATGGCACAAAGAGGCAGCTAAAGTAGCAGTGAACTCCCATATTACAGTATCATAAAACAGCATTTATGGCTGTATGTCCCCAGTGATTCACAACATCAGTTGTAAACCTTCACAATAAGTCCGAGAAGTGAGAGCTCCAAGTGGAGCATCTTTTTAAGGAGCTTTTTTGTGGATGCCTCCTCCCTAGGGCAGTTCAAGGCCAGGTTGGATGAGGCCTTGAGCAGCTGAGTCTTGTTGAGAGACCTCCCTGCCCATGGTGAGGAGGATGGAGTAGATGTAATGACAGGATGGTGGTAATGGGTTTAAACTGGCAGAGGGGAGATTGAAACTGGATGTTAAGAGGATGTTATTTGCAGTAAGGGTGGTGAGACACTGGCACAAGTTACCCAGGGAGCTTATGAAGCACAGAATGTGAATCTTTGATCACATTCTGTGATTCTGTGCTTCAAAACCTCCCTGGAGGTGTTGAAGGCCAGGTTGGATGAGACCTTAAGCAACCTGTTCTAGTGGGAGGTGTCCCTGCCTATGGTGAGGGGTTGGAACTGGATGAGCTTTGAGGCCCCTTCCAACCTAAACCATTCTATGGCTGATTCTATTTGTGGGTACAACACAGAATTGGATACACCTGGGGCTTATGACTCAATGATTCTTACTGTTTATTCAGATCAATTCCTGGGCAGTGGGAAAGCTTAACACAGTGCTATTAATGCAGCTGCTCCAGAACAGATGTCCTAGATGAAGAAAACTGTGCAGAACTGAATTGCCATTTGAAGCAAGTACAGAGAAGTCAAGTTTGGATTCAGACTGGGCAGAGAGAAAACAAAGTGGGATGAAACAGACAATCAATCAGTGATGCTTTTCTCTCTCTCTGGACTCACTTCCTTTTTGCTGGTCACATTTTCTAACCTGACAGAGATCTTAAGCTAGCAACTCCACTGTGACTGCTGCAGGCTGCCTGTTAAGCCTGTGATGGGTACCTGGCAAATTGTTCTTTGCGTAGGGACAGATGCATGCAAAAACTCCCTCACATCTCTTGCCATTCCCCTGGGTGAAGTTGTCTGGAGTTGTCAGTGAATCTGGGGGATGTGCAGGGTGTAGAGGAACATTTGATTCTACTATACCAATTTAGGCAAGAGTCTACAGAAGGCTGTTCACATTGAAGTATTTCATTCCCTGGATTTCTGCATGGAGTGGAGACATTTCACACTTTTCCCTCTGCTGCTTATCTGACATGAAGTGCAGAAAGCCCAAGGACTGATACCAACAAGAAATAATGCTTTAATTAAATTCCAAGTTTCCTTTAAAGGATTCTTTACATTTGTCTTCTAATGGTGACCCCTTCCCTAGTTTTGCAGAGGCTTCAAGTGGCTTTGCAATCAGCCATAAAAAAAGCAAAACAGCTCCTCCTAACCCCATTATGATGAAAGCTTCAAATGTTATTATTAATTTTTAATAGGGAGAAGTTAAACTCCCTTGGGAACTATAAAGGTAGAATTTTTGATCTGTCAGCTAATGGAAGGTCCTAACACTTGAACAAACTAAGAGGAGGTCAAGCCTCTATTACCCCTATTTATTCAGAGAAAATAAAGAGAATTTTACCAAATGTAAGCTGTCCCCACAACCTCATCAGCACTCAGAAAAAGCACCTCTAGAACTCTTTCTTAAAAGGATCACAGGATGTCAGGGGTGGAAAAGGACCCAAGGAGGTCATCGAGTCCAACTCCCCTGCCACAGCAGGACCAGACAATCTAGCTCAGGTCAGACAGGAACACATCCAGACAGGCCTGGAAAGGCTCCAGAGAAGGAGACTCCACAACTTCTTTGGGTAGCCTGTGCCAGTGCTCTGGGATCCTTCCAGCCAAGAAATTCCCTCTTGTGTTGAGGTGAAACCTCCTGTGCTGCAGTTTCCATCCATTGCTCCTTGGCCTACCCCAGAAGTGAGCAGAGCCTGTCTGTCTGTCTGCCAGTCCATCCCCCTCGACCCCCAGCCCTCAGATATTTATAAACATTGATTCAATCCCCTCTCAGTCTTCTCTTCTCCAGACTAAGCAGCCCCAGGTCCCTCAGCCTCTCCTCATCAAGCAGTGCTCCACTCCCCTAATCATCCTCATAGCCCTCAGCTGGACCTTCTCCAGCAGATCCCTGTCCTCCTCCAACTCCTGCTGCCCAGTCCCAACTCTAAGGGTGGAAACCAATGCTGAGAAGGCAAAGCACAGTGCCAGAAGGAACGGAAGAGAGAAGCTGCTCTCCATAAGCTCAGCAGCAGCAGTCAGTAGAAACGTAAAGCAAATAAAAACACTTTACCTGGGATGCAGCGACAGCATTTGACACCGCGGGCGAGCTTAGAGAAGGTAGCTCTTCCCAGCTGCTCTCTTCTGAAAGTTAACTCAGCCTTCAGGTGGAAATGATAAACAATTCGGAGCCTGTTCTGCGGTGCAGCAGCAAACGGCTGCGCGCCCGTCCCAAGACTTCGACGGCAGAAAGTGAGGATGGCTTTGGGCAACACTCCAGAACCTTGCAGACGCGTTACAAGAGCGCCCTCTGCTGCCAGCACGTACTCACAGCCGCTCGCTGCTGCTACTCCTCCGAGCGAAAGCGAACACAGAACCTTCCGTAAACGGGAAGAGACCAGGCGCAGGTGTCCGACGGCGCCGACGGCTGCTCGCCAAGCCTGTCGCTCCCCGTGATGGGGCAGCCGTCCGGAGCGTCCGCAGCCGCCGGCAGCTCAGCGCACAGCGATGCGCGGCCACCCCGCGCACGGCGATCAGGGCAGGCAGCTGCCCGCTGCTCAGGCACGGCGCAAGGCTTAAGCCCTCGGCAGGTCAGGTTCGCCGCCGCACTGGAATCGAAAAACTTCTTCGGAAAGAAGAGGCGTTTCCATCTGTTCAGCGAGAAAAAAAAAAACAACAAACTGCCCTCGCGGGACTGCTGCCAAAACTGGAAGGGGTGGCCCCGAGGGGACGTTTTCGCGGTTCTTTATACGGGAGTTTGCACAAAGTCACACCTACCTAACAGCAATTATTCCTCCTACTTGGTGCATATTCATGAGGGGTGACTCATGGAAGTGTTCGGACACCTGCGCCCGCACAGATAGCCTAGGGCCCCTCTCACGATCTTAATTCCCTTTCTCACCTGTGTAACTCACACACAAACCGCAGAAAAAGCTCGAAAAAGGCAGAGAGTCACAGAACGTTAGGGGTTGGAAGGGACCGCAAAAGCTCGTCCAGTTCAGCCCCCCCTGCCAGAGCAAGATCACCTAGGGCAGGTCACACAAGTGGGTTTTGAATGTCCCCGGAGAAGGAGGCTCCACAGCCTCTCTGGGCAGCCTGCTCCAGGGCTCTGTCACCCCCACAGTGAAAAGGCTTTTTCCCCTACTCCGTCTTGCACCTGTTGCCCCTTGGTCCTATCCCTGAGCAGAGCCTGGCCCCATGCTCCTGACACTGCCCTTCACATCATTATCAACATGAGTGGGGTCACTCCTCAGGCTCCTCTTCTCCAAGCTCCAAGCCCCAGCTTGCTCAGCCTGTCCTCAGAAGGGAGATGTCCCACACCCTTCAACATCTTTGTGCCTCTGCATTGGACTCTTTGAAGAAGTTCCCCAAGGTCCTGCAGGCCTCTTTTAAATTTTTTATCTCCAATAGGAGCTCTCGCTGCAGCAGGTCAGCACAGAAAGGAGAGAGAGGACCCAGAGCAAGGGAGAAAAATCAAGCATAATTCATATCCTTCCCCCTCCCTCCCTGGCAGCACAAAGATCTCAGAAGAACCCAAAAGCCAGACATGGGAAGGTGGCATTTAACTCTTCTTAAAGACTACTGTGAAGGTAAAATAGCTTTTAACAGTTTGCTTTAGCACACAGACCTTTTGTTGTAGCACCTCACCCCCCAACAGAAACCAGGGCCTCACACTTGGACCTTTTTTCCAATTTATTAGCACAAAATCATGTAGAAAGTAAAGATGGAGAGGAACATACACTTGAACTCAGAGCAGAGAAAACTCACTGCACTAATGGGAATGGTTTTATTCCTTCCTGTGATCTCGCCAATTACTCCTCCTCTCACCTGGAGTATTAGAGTATCAGACACCGTGAGGTGCACCCAGAGCTCGCAAGCTAACAAAACACAACCTTACAAGCCTGCAGCACCTCCTTACCAAGGTTCAGAACTACAACTGCTAGTAGGAGAACTGAACTAGAAGGGCTTGAATTCCCAGGTCTCCATCTGGCTGTGGGTCAGCTTTTGCAGCGGATCCTTCATGCATTTAGCATCACACAACACCTTTAAAGCAAAAAAAGATGAGCACAGTCACGCAGCACATGTGTACGTCCTAACGTTAATGAGTGGATATTCTTTTTTTTTTGTTACATAGGTCAATGAAAACGGACTCTTAACAAGCGCAGAAGCAATCCCAATGGTTATTTCTGACCACATAAATACATCAGTTGCAGAGGTCTCCTACAGCTCATCTCACAGAAACTTTTATAGTGGCACTTGTATACTTTTAAGTTGGTCCAGTGGCTTTGCGACACCTATACACACGGAGGGACAGGTCAAAAGAGGCAAAAGATCTTTACAGGCCAGTAGCTGAGCTTATATGCATAGCAAGGCCAATGTACAGTATGACATCTGCAGCAATAATACCCATATCAATAAATTAGATTAAAACAATAGACATATACTTCCCATAGTATGAAAGGCAGCATTCACAACACCAGAAAAGACACTTAACTCTCTTCGGATTGCACGGAGACAAACAAGGAGGTGTTTGCCCACAGTACAGAATCAACATCTTTTCAACATCCAGAATTACTGGGGAGGTTCTGGCACACTGATACTTAACTGCAGTGCAACAGCAACACCCTCAGACGTCTTCCTAGGAATTGCCATGATGATCACCAGAGAACAGGGAGAGATCCACTATCAACAGTCAGTAACTGCTGTTTCTTCACTCGGGAATAGCTGTAAGTGGTTGCTTCATTCCAACAGATGGCAGACATTCCAGTTTAGTTAGCCATGCAGTTGTTCTGTGAATAGGATTAATCACAGTTCCAGGACATCCATGGGTTGTTTGGTTTGTTTTTTTGTTTTGCAAAAGAGAGCAGGTAGTTTACTTCTGGTTTTATTACTTCCCTTTGATCAAAGGGAGGGGAGGGGGATACCAAGAAGTGTGGTCTGAAAGCAAAGTACCACCATCTCTTAAAGTGACGCTCCAGGTCAGCTCTCCAGACAGAGAAATCAGTAGAACAGAGCTCTACCTTGCACCCACTTAACAAGGACAGAATTCATCACGCTGGCGAGAGCAAGAACTGCCTTCTGGAATGATTTGTGAGCTCAGCCTCACGAAACAAAAAGCCTGAGTTTCACAAGCTAAAGGAGTAACATTACCTCTTTTTTTTTTTTTCCTTAATGACAACAGGGTAAAACTTAAAGCAGAAGTGGATATTATTATTATTATTATTATTATACAGATTAATTAAAAAAAAAAACCCACAAAATTGAGCAAGTGATTATTCAGTGTCTCACCTTTTCAGTTTTGACCAGACAAATCAGTCAGAGACAGACTGTTACAGAGCTCCAAACTGAAAAACCACTGCACTTGCAATAAAGCCGCTTCCAAACCTTGGTGGTTTCTAACTCCACTGGCCTCAAGCTGTTGGGTGGGTTGGGTTTTTTTTGTTTCTTTGTTTTTACAGTAGTTTCAGTTGTCCAACACAAGTCCCAAAGCTGCTGCTTCGCAGTTAGCTCCACTTCTCTTCCGCTGTGAAACACACTTCAGGCTTTCAGACTCCTGCTTCCCCTCCTCCCACAAAACTTTGGAGTGAAGAGCTGACAAGTCTATCCAAGGTCTTTAATTCTCCTCTAGACTGCGTTCCTCGGCGTGCCATTGTGAGTCACTGCTTTCATATTTGAAGCGCTTGATTGATGGTTGCAGATTCTGTGAGAGGCAACACCCACTTCAAAGACTTCGTGAATGGCTTTGCGGAAGCAGTGAAAATTGTAGTCTATCAGACCTGTCAAGAAGGAAGGGGAGGAGGGAAAAATAAAACTCTGTTCAGCTTGGCATGTTTGTGTCATCAACAGAGCTTCAAAAAAGCAACATGAAATGTCTCATTGAACCGACAGCTATGGTGCTGCTTTATTTCGGTATGGGTTTGGAGGCAGAAAGTTTGGGATCTGCCTTGCTTGGGTCATGGGATGGTGAAGATGAGGTTGGACCTTTAGGATGAAAGGTTGGTTAGGAAGAGTTTTCCTTCTCAATTATCTCTCTGGAGCGTGGGGCATCTCATAAGCAAGGCACACGTCCTAGATGTTAAGGACAGGAGGGATTGTGGGCACCAGAGCACCCAGAGCTGTTGGTTGGGTGCCTGGGGAGCAGCACAGGGAACGGTGGGCACCAGAACTGTTTCTTGGATGCCTGGGCAGAAGCACAGGATATGTCGGGTACCAAGAGCACCCAGAACTGTTTGCTGGATGCCTGGGCACGAGCACAGGGAATGGTGGACACCACAGCACTCAGAGCTGTTTGTTGGGTGCCTGGGCAGGAGCACAGGGAATGGTGGACACCACAGCACCCAGAGCTGTTTGACACCATTCAATGATCTAAGTTTTACTGATGCCAGTATTTAATTAGACTGTCTCAGTTTTCAGAGAAAAAAAAAAAGTTCACTCCTTTGGAATGCCTGGTGTGTATTCATAGTCAAACAGCAGGTGAGCAGGCAGCACAAGACTCTTAACACTCAAAACCACACAGTACAGCACCACCATCACTTGAATGGTAGCTTGCACTTTATGCCATTGACATATCTATCTGTGCTGAGGTAAAATGCAGTACAGTTACTCAAAGAACACCTGCATGCTTCTCTTTTTTAAATGCCAGGGTAAGTACTGGCACCATTTACATGATATACTTGGAAGTGAGGGCCTGTGCTGTCATTTCTGCCCTGTAACATATGCAAGACCATTTACACCATCACATCCTACAGGTCCAAGCAACTACACTGTTGGTTAGACCTACAGCATATTGAACACTTAATTCACTGACCTATCACTGTTGATTTCTCCAGTCACGCACTAAAACATGACATTTGTGCAAAACATGATAGAGAATATGTCTGTGCACAACACAGCAGCTGTCAAGTGGAACATAATAAGCACTACTCCATTCTACTCACTGCACCACAACAGATGGTAGTGACACAGGCCACATTAGCTGCACAAGTCATTTCAGCAGGAAGAGAGGGATTAAAGTGATGATTCACAAGAACAAAAACATTCCAATCTCTAGGAAAGGAGGAAAAGTCCTCCCAGAAGAAAGTAAACTAATGTAGCTAGCCCCAAAATCCAAGTAACTTGTAAAGGCCTATTAATATTTTATAGCTGACAAAAAAACAAAAGAGATAAAAGTCATTTGGAGGAGAGGGGAATTCCTTACCTTTGCGCTCAAAACTCTCTTCCCTAAGAATGCAAACCAATGCCAAAAACTTTGTAACCTCCTTTAAGTACAGGACTGTTGTGTTATTGAGCTTGATAATTGCCATTGACTCTTTATCATAAGCACTTCCAGTGCCATCTTCCTTTAACCTACAGAAGAAGGAGGCAAACCAAGACATAACCCAGTTGACATGTGTAGCTTCAAGGCAAGTACCTGTTAACTACAGTTAGAACATTGCTCATGCCAATGCTAAGCAAGGGAAGAACTTCTGATGCAGGTCTTCATACTACTGTAAAATCATTATCACACCTTCTGTTCCTCAGGAGGGCCAGACCTGAACAGAGTAGAGGCCTTCACTAGCTACTACCTCGACACTTAGATGAGCAAGCTATGAGCATGCACTCTTCTGATATCAACTAACAGCTGTGACTGCCAATACTGGGTTTGGCTAGCAGCTAATGGAGGTAGTACAGCACATTAATCACAGCAAAAATCTACCTTCAAATTAAAGAGTCACTGCTGGTCACTGCCTCTCTCTGAGTTTACAGTGCCAGAGTAAGGCAGTGAGTGATGGGTTTGAAGACTTTTATGTAGAAGCATCAATGGAGTGGCACCTCAGTGAACTGACTTTGGGCAAAATTAATAGAAAGGCTTCTTTAGTGAGGCTGAGCAAGGCAGATTTTGCTCTTAAGCTAACCCAGTCTGCATTTACAAGAGCAGGACGGGATGCTGATTTCAACCTGCAAGTTATTAGCGTTCATTAAATTACTGTGGGAGCACAAGATGTGTCACAAGCTACTCCTAATTACTCACTCCTGAAAAAATAAACCAATCCCAAAGCAAACAGTTCAACAGCTCTGGGTTGACCTATCCTATCAGGAGACGAATCGTTAAGCACTGTGGTATTTCTTGGCAGCACTTTATTTTCCAGTGCAGTTCCAAACCACAGTTCTAAAATAATTTACTGCTTCTCCAGAGCCACTTCAGAAATCCACGGTGGAGCATAATTCAGCTGTAAAATGTGAGGCACAAGGACTACCTGCACCCCTCAGAGAAAGTCAGCAAGAGCTGAGGTGGCTTTGCAAAAGCTGCCCTGGCCAGAGAGCAGCAATCTCAAAGCTACACCTCAGAGCTATGGCATGCTATCAACCCCAGTTATTTGCAGGTATTAACAGACCTCCACCCACCATACCCAACAAATCACAGCAGCATGCATATCTCACATAAAACACTTGACTTTGGTAAATGTCAGATGGCAGTCTAAGGCCGTGAGTGGAAGGAAACAGACTGAGTACAAATCGTAGAATCAGTCAGGGTTGGAAGGGACCACAAGGATCATCTAGTTCCAACCACTCTGCCATGCCCAGGGACACTCTACTCTAGATTAGACTGGACAGAGCCTCATATAGCCTGGCCTTAAACACCTCCAGGGAAGTGGCCCCAACCACCCCCCTGGGCAACCCATTCCAGGACTCTGATGCTGAACAACTTCCTCCCCCCATCCAATCTGAATCTCCCCACCTCCAGCTTTGCTCCATTCCCCCTAGTCCTGTCACTACCTGATAGCCTCAAAAGTCCCTCCCCAGCTTTTCTGTAGGCCCCCTTCAGATACTGAAATGCTCTTGATCCAGCAGCCAAATCCTTTGGCTTGATTCCAGCTAGAAACCAATGAGCTCTAACGACCAATCAATAGCATCCTGCTGGATGAACCAAGCCAGCTCGATCCATATGGTTTGCAACCCATGGTACAGCTTTTAAAGGACTTTTTTAACCTGAGAGCATTCATCACTTACCCATATATACAGGAAACATCTATCACTACATCAATCATGTCACAGCACAGCTCATATGACTGCATGTCCACGGGGGAACTGTCTGTTGCAATGTAGATTTTGCTGACTACGTCGAAGAGAAAAGCTTTTTCAATGCCTGAATTCTTCAGAAAGAGAAAGAATTTGGATGAGTTTTTTTTTAATCTGTGATTTTTTTTTGAAGTAGAATTCATACACTTGCACATTCTTAACAGCAGGGAGAAGTTTAAACATCACTCATTTAGAGGCTTAAGTCAGAATCAAGACTTAGAACACAAAGACAGTATCCTTGTTGCTGTAGTACATATATCAACATCACCTTCTGGCTGGCAAAAGCTTGGGATTTGGTTAGAATTCTGTTTAGTTTATTATTTAGCAGATCATAATTAAGGTTACATTTTTTACACTGAACCCATATTCAACTCTTTTCCTCTTCTTGTGGTTCTATTAACTCCAGAAGAGCCACACATTCACATCCACCCAGTGGGTCAGGCTGAGAGATGAGTTACTTTCTAGCAGTCTGCTGACACTGAAGTTCTACCTTTGTGCTACCTTGGCAGTTGAGTTTCTGTGTGAGGCAGCTGCCACGCAGCTCAACATGCAGACAAAATAAAAGTCAGCTTCTGAACTTAGGACTCAAAGAGTATCACATAATGGCAGTTATAGGGATGTTAAAGCAGTGAGCCAATTGCTCCATCCTGCTTGTAACTCAGCACTTTGGCTAAGTGCATGTGGTCATGCTGAGTCCAGAAGCCTTCCACTGCTAAGTAAGTCACCAGATATACACTATGGATTTCTGGCAAAGCTTCATTTCTATTTCTGCACCACAAGTGTTCTTTATCACAGCCTGAACGCTCAAGGCAGTGTCTTGGGACATCCAGACAATCCTTCTGGCATCAGGGCCATGCTCCATACCCTCATGGCACTGAGCAGGGTTAGCATTCATGTGCCCTTTATCCACTGGGCCAGGTTATGACAAACAGTCCTCTACCAACACAGCAAACAAGCATAAGTAGCACAGAGCAACATGTGCAACCCACAGAGCAACATGTGATCTCTAGAGAGGGAGACTCAATCACAGCTGGTTTATTCCCTCATATTTTCCACATGCCTGCAACAGCCTCATGGACATATGTTAAACGAGACAGGCTACTCCAAATCACCCAAGAGGCCAGGCTGGAGTATACAGCAGCAAATGTCTGTGTCACAAATTCTGTAAGAAATGTGAACACCAGAAGAATAAGAGCAAAATCCCACAGGCCACATGAAACAGTTTAGCTCAAGGCCAAGTTAGTAGGAAGAAAAATGTCTCTTGCCAGTGAAGCTGGGTTGGGCTACTAAGTGCCTTAGTAGACTAATCAGTGCATTGTGCTGGCAGAAACCTCCTGTCTCAACAGTCATAACCAGGCACACTTTGCTTTGTCAGTATTTAAGGAAATCCATGCAAAACACAGCTGCAGTAGAGTGCTTCTAATGCAAACAACCAGGCCAGCAGAGCTTGCCAACACAAGTGCCCTATGAATCTCCCAAGGGCAGATCTAGCCAGCTCTCCTTAGCAGAAGGACTTGTTTTGCTGTGCCATGCATTTCACTTCAAACTGTGTTACATTAACACTTACTGATATAAAGATATTTAGTAGGTTTTCCAGCGTCGGCAACTGCGGAATGAGCTTCTGTACCACTTTACTGAAGGCTTCAAATATTGAATGGTCATAGATACTGGTCAAATAAAAGCTGAGATAAAGAGGGAGGGAAAAGGAAGGGAAAAAAAAAAAGAAAGAATATTTCAGAATTGCAATAGAAATGTTAAGCATTTTCCAACATTCAGAGCTGCTGATTTAGCTGGGATGCCTTTACCTGGCCACTGCACTAAGAATCTGATTTTTGATCAACTGGAATAAACATGAAACAGACTTTCTCCATCCCTGGGAGATGGGATAACAGAATGAAAACCTGACCATGCATTCACAACACACACAGCTTACAGAATGCTTATCACAAAGGAATTAAACCCTTGACTAGATTTATTCAGCTTGCATCCCTGCCCTTCCACTTTGTTCACGCTGACAGATACTAGCACTGCTTGGAAGGCTCCATGAGAATCAAAATAGCAGTAACAAAGAGAGCAAAGATAGCTCATTTTAAAGATCTTTGTAGGAAAGACATTTAAAGTGAGCCAAGGATCAAGCAGGAGACTAAACTTTAAAACCAATCATGCTGAATAGTTGGTGCTAGCCAGAAGGCTAGCTAGAAGGCAGGCAGTTTCCCCTCTCCTTCCTCTGCCTCCCAGGCCACATGTATAAACCCAGTTTGAACAACAAGCACGGAAAAGGACCCTGAATTATTAGTGAGTTTCATGAATAAATCCGTTGATTGGAATCTGGTTAACAGTAGCCTGCCTTATTTCAGTCAGCCTAACAGCTGAGGCTTGGCCATAAATTCAGCAGTGTATTTTGTAAGAAGAGTTTGTGCAGTACTAAGGAACTAACAAGGCCTTGCTCTGATCCATCCACTGCTCTACCTCAAAGTCATCAGCAAGAGTAGAATCACATATATGCCAGAATCTGTAACTTACCTAAGGTGAAGTTTTTCAAGCCCAGCATCTGTAAGGTCATCATTAGCCCTCTGATGAATATCCCTCTGTGTTTCAATTTTATGGTCATCTGATAAGCCATCGACTTTATGAATAAAAACTTCAAAGTTCATTTCTGGGTTGACCTTGTAGGCTTTAGAAACTGTAATGTGGAGTCTTGTTAGAGCTTCCATGTAGTCATCCTGCAAATCAGTTTTGGCAGAAATGAATGACAAGGCTTTAATCTCCAGGTAACTATTCCATGCTGCACAAAATTCCATGCAAGAATTCTCTTCTGTAACTAGACAGAAGAAAACACCTTGGAGCATCATGAAATGCAAGTAGCTTAGATTCTGTTACATAAATGAAGTTGCATTAGCTCTACGAGGCTCAACTACATAAAACTATGCCTCAAAGGTAGGTTACACTTAAACTCCAGCAAAAGGCAAAAACAATCTCCAAGGTGATCCTAACAGAATCACAGAATGGCCTAGGATGGAAGGGACCTTAGAGATCCACCTACTCCAACCTCCCTCCCGTGGATAGGGACACTTCTCAACTACAGTTGGCTGTTCAAAGCCTCATCCAACCTGGCCTTGAACACCCTCAGGAAGGAGGTATCCACAACCACCCTGAGCAACTTATTCCAGAGCCTCACCACCCTTGTTCTGAAGAACTTCTTCCCAAGATCCCATCTAAACCTACTCTCTCTCATCTCCAAACCATTCCCCCTCGTCCTACTGCCAGACACCCTTATGAAAAGCCTTCTTCAGCCTTCCTGTAGGATCCCTTCGGGTACTGGAATCACAGAATGTTAGGGGCTGGAAGGGACCTTGAAAACTCATCCAGTTCAACCCCCCTGGCAAGACCTATACCAGATCACACAGGAACACATCCAGGTGGGTTTTGAATATCTCTAGAGAGGGAGACTCCACAACCCCCCTGGGCAGCCTGTTCCAGTGCTCTGTCACCCCCACAGTGAAAAAAATTTTCCCCACATTTACATGGAAAGCAGGCAATAACCAGGTTATCTCCCATGGTGGAGTTCCTAACTTGATTCGACTCTACCAGATGCCAAACAGCAACATGTACTTGAAAGACAGACCAGAAGTCTGCTGCTATTAAATTAATTCTATAGCAGTCAACAGCAGCAGGAAGGTTTCATTCAGACCATCTAGCATAGTGAGTTTTCACTGTTAATGTTGAAAAGGTTAAGTTCAGTGTACTTGTCCCTTTTCACTCTCTCCTCCAGGAGTTCCTGTCACTTCCCACACCAAGGATTAGATTGCCAATGCATCCTTTCATACATTAAGGGATATTTTATGATCTAAAAATAGAAACTCTGTGCTTCCTGATCATTCCTCTTGCACACAAAGCAAACAGAAAGCTTCCTTGTGATTGGCAGTCATTTGTATTTACCTGAGCATCAATGACATATATTAGAGCACCTGTTCCTCTGAAGATCATCTCGTAATCAAAGGTTGGATCGAAAAAGTCCATCTGCCCAGGAAAATCCCAGATTTGGAAATTCACAAATGAACTGTTGGAAATATCATCTTTGTAGATCTTGTTGGTACTTTCCAAGAAGAGAGTCTCATTGGGAGACATTTTGTGGAACACCACCTGTTAAAAGAAGACAAAACAACAGCCGTGACTTTATCAGAAGAGATCGGCAGAAGCTCTGTGAGTTGATTGTTACAAATAGATGTACCCATTCTGCAGTGTTTCCTTTTGGTAAGTAGCTTTCAGCACCACCTAAGGAAATAATTTACCCGTGACCAGAAGCAGAGCAACCAAAAGACCTAAATAACACTGCTGCCTTAAAGACACAGACATCCCAGCCTCTTTTGCTTCCTTACAAATCTAACACAGTAAATAGCCAATTCAAAGCTGGTATAAACTCATCACCTTAACCTAGCAACTGCCAGCTGTTAAGAATTCATCCTGTCCAGTCTTAAAAATCTCCTAAAGGAAGCTTTTAGTCTGGTGTCAGACTGCTCCTGCACTACAATAAAAGTAAGTGAAAAATAACATCTCCGTTTTAAAGACCCAAAGAGCTCAGGAGTTTGCCAGTACTACAAAAAAAAAAGTAAATGAAAATAACATCTCAGTTTTAAAGACCCAGAGTTTGCCATCTATTAACAATTATGTTTGCTGACTCTCTACATTCAAGCACCCTATAAAGAAAGGATGAAAGCTTTCGTACTAAGAGTATAAGAGAGTTTAGCAGTTGTGATGAAAAACATTAATTGCTAGTACCAAAAAAGCCCTGCTTGGATTTTAGCCCTTCTCTAAACAAACAGAACTAGCAAAGAAACCTGTAGCAAAAGCACTTTCAACAGCCAACTCTTCTCTAAAGCAGCTCAATTGGGTATTACCAAAGTTACTGAAAACCTAAGGTAGCAAAATGCTAGGATTGCAAAATGAGAGATCACAAAAATCAGTGTGGCCTAGTTTGAAATGGATCCTAGAGATCATCTGCTCCAACCTCCCTGCCAAGGGCAAAGATGCCTCTCAACTAGATTTGGCTGCTCAAGGCCTCATCCAGCCTGGCCCTGGGAGGAGTTATCCACAACCTCTCTGGGTAGCCTATTCCAGAGTCTCACCAGTCTAGTACTAAAGAACTTCCTCCTAAGATTCAGCCTCAGCTTAAAACCATCCCCTGTTATGAAAAGTCCCTCTCCAGCCTTCTTGTAGGAACCCTTCAGATACTGAAAGGCAGCTCTAAGGTTCCCCCAGAGTCTTCTCTTCTCCAGGCTAAACACCCCCAGCTCCCTCAGCTGAGCCTTGTACCAGAGGTGCTTCAGCCCTTGGATCATCTTTGTGGCCTCCTCTGGACTCGCTCCAACAGCTCTGTGTCCTTGTGATGGGAACACCACAACTAGATGCAGTGTTTGAGGTGGGGGTCTCATGAGAGCAGAGCAAAGGGGCAGAATCCCCTCTTCTGCCCTGCTGGCCACACTCCTCTTGATGCAGACTGGGATACAACTTGCCTTCTGGGCTGCATGAGAGTCCTGCCAGCTTCTCATCAATCAATACAGCCCAGACTCTTTCTTCAGAGCTACTCCCAACCCACTCTGTAGCACTTGGTAATTCATTATTGGTTTTTTAAGTGATTCACACACAGAAAGCAACAGAAGTCACCCATTAAAGAGACCTGGTGCAACAATCTCTGTCAAAAAACCTGCAAGACAAACACCATCACCCCCAGCCTAATTAACAGATTTTCTTAGCGAGGTTTAAAGTGGAACCAAAGGGAGGGGGAAAAAAAAAATCAGTTCCTCAAGGCATGTCTGAGCCAGATAGGCTCTAAATAAGGTTTAAAATAACAGGACATTTCTATGGAGAAGTGAGAACAGCTCTAGACATGTAGCTACTATATTGCAAGGACCTCATGGTTTGCAAGCATGGTTATAAAGAATTCTGAGCTCAACATTCCTCTTTGGAAATTCCCCCAGAAATTCAGATAGAATCAGTGAATGCAGTTTAAAGCAGAGAAGTTTCCAAGAAGCAATGCCATCAACTCCCTTTCTCCACCTACCCAAAGCAGTGCATTTCATCAGACTGATATCCCCCATCTGTTTTCCATACTGAGCTTTGCTGAAATTTCATTTCTATCACCTAGCATCTACCTCCACTCTTTCTGATGGCACCAGAGAATCATGACAGCTGGAGAAGACCTCCCAGATTATCAAGCCCAACTGAAGACCTTGAAGATTATCAAGTCCAACCATCTAGAGCTGTGTTCTACACAGCTTCAGTAAAGCAAGAAAAAAAGGCTGGGGAAGGATCTGATGGCAACAACGCATTCGACACTGATGCCAAGCACTTCTGACTATAGACATACACAGGCAGACAAAGCTGGTAACATCCTGAGCTGTGTTTCCTTGCAATGGCTTTTATCATTCCCAAGTGTTCCTTTTATACCTTCAACATCCAACAGTCTCATCAATTTCCTAGCAGACTTTCTGCTTTTACTGTGTTTGAAATCACAACTCCTCTTTTCAAGGCTTCCTTGGATCTGAATTTCTCCAACACATTTATTCCCACTACTTTTCACTCTGAATGAGATCCCCAAGGAATAAAGTCTTTGGGATTTTGGTTGGTTTGTTTGGGTTTTGTTGTTGTTTGGCTTAGTTTTTTTTTGGTTTGGGATTTGTTTAGGGGGTTTTGTTGTTGTTTTGGGGAGGGGGCCAGTTGGGCTTTTTTTTTTGTTCCTTGATTGTGTTGGGTTTTGTTTGAATTTTTTTTTTTTAATACATGTCAAAACCCAGTCAGGCTTGGAATTACACTTCCAGCTCAAACGTTGGCCTGATCCATACCAAAAAAAAACAATCTCAGACCACCAAACAACAGCTCTACTACAACAGCTTATGATCAAATGTAACTTGCCACTGCAAGACACCTTATTTGGTACACTGTAGCAACACCTGTAAAATGCAAGAAGAACATCTAAGGCAGGAATTGCAAGTTAGTGCCAAAGCAACAATCTAGGATAGTTTCCCTTCTTTTGGACTCTGTGTGGAAATGTGAACAACTGGTTTATACCTGACAAATTTCTTATCCTCAGAATGGAAAAAAAAAAAAAATAACTGCAGCCAGAACTTCCTTAACAACCTTTACAGTATAAATAACCCAGTGGGGAGAACCCTTCATTAGTTGTCCCCAAACCTTAAACACAGACCCCAAACATTCCCTCCAAAAACAAACAGGTGTTTTGATTCAACTGTTTTCAGGTTCCTATTAGAAGACAGCACAGCAAGTCCAGCTACCTAAGTCTGCACAAAAAAAAAAAAAAAAATTGACTTATAAACTGAAGCAAACATCACATTCTTAGAATCTTCTCATCTCAATTTGGTACTGAACACTCATGGGTTATAACAGTATGGAAAATGTGATGGTCTACAGGGAAAAAAATTCCTCCTATTAATATTGGAATGGCCTAATAATTCATGTTTGCCCACAAAGATGTCTACATTACCCCAAAGCAAATACTAAACCCTTTTCCTGATACAGTGTTTATTGTATCTACCTCTACTCTTTGGGAGGCAACCAGCAACTAGTGCCCAGACAGAAGGGCTGCATCTGCTTATGACCAGCTCTAAAAGCAGGAATGCTACTGAAGAGAGACTTCTTGATACTCCAAGTGTGTCTCAAACTCCACAGTGAGTTCACTCAGGCAGCAGCACAATGAGCTCCTAAGCAACAGAACCATTGCTTCCAATTCCCAACTCAGACTGGCAACTGATACACAGATGAAAAAATCTCCTGCTCTCTTCTTGCACACTCAACGTCAAACTGATCCCTTCTTGTACAACTACATAAATGGGTCCTCACAGAAATGGTACTACTAAACTTGGTCCTTAAATAAGTCAACCAAACCATCAGTCCCAAAACTACCGAGCTACGATTTGGAGTTAACTGCTTTTAGGGCTAATGTTTTTCGACTGCGGATAGTACAGTTAAGATTTCCAAAGAGAGTCTACAGCGAGTGCCATTCGCATGACTAAAAGCTTAAAACAAAACTTTCAAGTGCAATCGCAGCATTTGGGGACATTAAGCTTAAACGCCAGGGTATTTAGGAAGGGTCAAAGAGCAATGACAGCCCTGTCAGACACAGCATTTCCCAACAGCACAATGGAAACAATTCCTCACTAACAGATACAGTAAACCTTGTCTGGAGAGCTTTAGCAGGAGAAGCCCACAGCAAAAGACAGGAGCCTTCAGACTACAGTTTAGAAGCCACTGCCTAGGCAGATTACTAAGAATCACAGAATCAGTCAGGCTTGGAAGGGACCACAAGGATCAGCTAGTTCCAACCCCTAAAAAGGTTAAAAGCAAATTCATACCTGCTATACCGAAAGAGGCCTCTCTGCACAAAAGCTTTTCAGAAACGTCCGAAGGACTACACCCTTCCATCTGAAGGGAATCTGAGGCCCCCGGGTCTAAACTTGAGAACCACACAGCATTTAACTTCTAACCCCTTCCTCCAAAAACTATCGCCTCGCAACTTCCTCACATGCATTTCAAACACGTCTTTTGCACCCAAGAACAGAGAGCTACACTTCTTTTTGAGCTACGTGACCAACGAGAAGAGATCTGCACTTCTTTTTGAGCTACGTGAACAACGAGAAGAGATCTGCACTACTTTTTGAGCTACGTGAACAACGAGAAGAGATCTGCACTACTTTTTGAGCTACGTGAACAACGAGAAGAAGAGATCTGCACTACTTTTGAGCTATGTGAACGAGAAGAGATCTGCACTACTTTTGAGCTACGTGAACAACGAGAAGAGATCTGCACTACTTTTTGAGCTACGTGAACAACGAGAAGAAGAGATCTGCACTTCTTTTTGAGCTACGTGACCAAGGAGGAGAGTCGCTTTCATCTCATTCTCATCAAGAAACACGAACAACTTCACCAAGCAACCTAAGGAACCGAAACTCTTCTATTTCCTCCTCGACCAGCAACTTTCCTTTGCCCTAAGCCTACTGAAGGCAAGCGGAGGCTGCCTCTCAGCTCGCACCAAAGTAGGTCTCGTCCAGAGGAGCGAAAGGCAGAACAGCAGGGCTCAAGACTTCCTCCGACCGGAAGCACTTCAAGCTAAACACCACATACCTGTACCGCTCACGGTGCTTTCACATCCGTGAAACGCCTCATGAGAGATTCTACACCAATATCTCCAAGGTTGGGGTTTTTATTATTATTCTTTTTGAAGCGGCAAAGCGAAGAACTACAACTTATGCTACACAACCTTCCTTTCTAGGGCGGATGATCGGAGTCCGTTCTGGGAAGTAAGCGTCTTTAAGCAGGAGTCTCCCTCCGCTTCAACCTCGCCACATGCGCCCACATTTTAAAAAAAAAAAAAAAGCAGATTTTGCCTAAACAGCAATAGAAAAAGCAGAAAGAGCTCGGCGCCGGAGAGGCAGCGCGGCAGGCGGGGGCGGGGAGCCGCCGGCTGCCCCTCACCTTCTGGATAGAGGACTTCCCGCTGCGCCGCAGCCCCATAAGCAGGATCCGCGGCTTGGAGTCCGCCCCGCCCGCGCCGCCGCCGGGCCCGCCCGCGCCGCCACCGGGCCCTC
>VWZI01010199.1:313881-327963 GCA_013396835.1 Psilopogon haemacephalus
TTTTTAATGCCAACTTGTCAACAGGAGCCTCAGAACACAGGCAAAAACCAGAAAGTACAGGTCACACTCTCCACACATTTGGATTCTCTGCCCTGCCTAGATTTTCTCTTCCCCATTAGATGAACCAGAAAGCAGAACTTTGCACTGTACTCATTATTTGCAGCACTAATTACAGAAGACATCCATTTTAAGTAAGAATTCAACCCGTTTAGAACTGTCCAGGCATATATCTGGATCCATTATCTGAGGGCATTTTTGAAACAGGATCAGAGACATGAACTGCATGGAAATACACCTCACACAAATCAAAAGGTCGAAGTTCAATAGGCACTGCATCTCCAGCATCATGATGTGTCTACCTCTTTACCTAACTGTGCTCATCCTTTTTTGTGGCCCTTCTGAGCATCTCCAACATCGTGATGTGTCTACCTCTTTACCTAACTGTGCTCATCCTTTTCGTGGCACTTCCGAGCAGACGTTTACACCCTACCAGCATCAGTAGAAGCCAAACCTCAGTGCTGAGTACCAACTTAGAACGTACCTTGCAGGTCCTGCTTCAGTTTATAGTTGGCTTCACCCATGTCATATCATCACCTCCCGTTGAAAGAAAAGCCAAGAGAGATCAGCAGTTTAATAGGACCATCAACCAGGACGCAAAGCTTAGACACAGCCGGCAGGCAGAGTTAATCATCATTATCACCTCTGCTTATACGCAGGAAGCAAGAAAGTTTGCCATTAGGCTTAAGCTCATCGGTTCTGCTGCAGCCGCATGTTCATGATACTGTGCTTTTAATTTCTTTAAGATGAGGTAACAGACTTAGATGTATACACCAGGAGAGAGGGGAAAGAAGAAAAAGAAGGAGAAAAAAAAAAAAAAAAAAGGGAACTGCAGTTCTCAGGAAGCCTTTTATTAAATCAAGGCATTGAAGGAGAAACTACTGCTATTCACCATGCTTCTCATCTTGAGGTGGTTCATACTGAGCCAGCTGTGGATTTAAAGAGAGGATTTAAGTTAGCCGCAGCAATTCCAGACACTTTCTACGCTAGGAAACGTCGAGAAGTGTTTGCAGGGGAAGCGTTTCCATTTACTTTGTGCTATTTTAATCCGTGGCCAATATATTTATGCCAGTCTATTTTTTCAAGTCAGGCAACAAAGTAACCCTGCCCTCACAGCATAACTTTTGTCACATTGTATAGTCAAGCAGTTGAGGCAAGGGGGCTTGAAAATGCACTTTAAGGAAGACCTACGTGCTTGAGGGGGTTTTTTTCCTCATTAAATACTTCTAATTTCAAAGAGTAGCTGATGACCACTGGTGCCTTATGAGCTTTGATTTTGACGAAATGCAATTAAATCGCTCATTCTGATAGCAATAGCAGTACCCAAAGGAGGATTTCATTCTGGCTTTCACTATGCCTTCTGCAGGATCTGGTCTAAGCAGCTCTGCACAACCTTTACAAGAAAAGTTATTTCCCAAACACACACACAGAGATGTTTATTTGAACTCAAGTTACATTAGAGATAAGCCCAAGCTTCAAATACTGTTCCCAGTCTCTGAAATATGCCAGTCCAGTTTCTTCAGTCAAGATCATCCCCTCCCTACAAATTGCAGGGTAGGTTAAAAATAAACAAAGCACATCATTTATTTAAGGTACTCAGGTCTTCCTTGTAGCACCTCTGTTGCAGCAATCACTACACCACTAACAAGAACCACTTCAAAAGCAGCATTTCCCCCACCCTTTTAGATCTTGCTATGAAAGGTGGGCAGTATACAATCAAAAAAAAGGATTATTTCTTTGTTTTTCACACACACACTATTCACTTCCTGCCTAACTATTCACTTCCTGCCCCTGGCTCCACCCAAATACATTTATTGATCAGAATGTCAGGTAAGGAAAAGAGCAAATCCTTACGGATTAATGCAATAGAATAATACCACCTACTTGGCCACCATTCAAGTTACCAATAAATGCACTGTTAGAGGCATATATTTGATGCTAGAGGGCTGTTTAAAAAAAAAAATAAATAAATAAAAAGAAGAGATCTACAGTACTGTTCTCCCTGTACTCTGGCCCTGTGAGCTGCTATGGTACCTCAACAACAGGCAGAAGTTGGTAAGGGAAAGAATGGGGGGAAAAAAACAAAACCATTAATACTGGAAAACACATTAAGTGAGAGTTATTTCAAGGCTGAAGAAGGTGAAACCACAAAGAAACCCACGGTTATGGAAAGATTTACTTTCATGGAACAAGTTTTGACTCCTTTAAAAGATTTCTTTACACAAAGGCTCAGGTTACTCTGCTTTCATGTGTCTGCTTACTATCAGCTGCATTTTAAAGTCAACTGCTGGTCTATTGCTACTCTCCCTACAATTCTGTTCTTTGCCTCATTTCCTAGCAAGGACTGACAAATGTAGCTTAAAGGATAGCAGGTAACAGGCAAACTACTAGGACAGCAAGAGGGCAGTTTAAATGAGAAGTATGAAATGGCAATGCCAAACAATCCCCTTTCCCAGAACTAAGGTAGGGCGAGTGTCTTCCAGGGATGTTCACAGATAGCAACAGCCATCCTCTTCCAACAAATGCATGGAAAACTGAAGTGACACAAACTTAAGGTTCTCAAAGGTTTCCTTCTCCAGTGCTGTCAGCATAGACCTTACAGTCAACGCCCTCTCTTAAGAGGAAGTTGGACCTCAGCAGTTTCAGGCAGCCTGTAAACTCAGCCAAGGCTGGCCCTACTTCACCTAGCACTTCAGATCCACTGCTGTTGCAGACAAGAGGAATACCAGGAGCATTTTAAATCAAAACTGCAAACTACTGCTCCACCTGGACACAAGTGCCTCTGTGTCGGTAACACTCTGCCTTGCCTAAGTCTCTTCCAGGTCAGATAAATTTATAATATTCTGCCTTCAGCTGGCCTTTTGAAAACCTTTATAACGAATGCACTCACTTTTTTTCTTGCAGAAACCATGTGGAAGCATGAAGCTACATAATATCAGATAGCTTAAAGACATCCAGACAGGCCTGAATGAAGACAGGGGATTGGCCTCAATGACACACACTTTCACTTAAATAAAGTCCCTGCTGCAGCAATACTAAGTTATAGACTGTAAAAAGTGTCTCGTTTGGAAAAAAAATCAATCTTTATCACAAATTCTGTCCTCATTCCTCAGCCACGAGGCTAAGCAATGCAATGAAACTTAGCTGCTGTAATGGAAGAAAGTTAGTTGTACTCTAAACCGTTCAAAGGATTCTTGCTGTGTAACAGGGAATTACTAAGTTGACTTTTACCTTGCTTTTCAGTTTTTTATTTTCTTCCAAGACAGCGTCGTATTTTTCTTTCATCTCTGCCACTTCCAAGCGAAGTGCCTCTATTTCTGGATTCTCAGGAGCTGAAGCTCCCAGGTGATGCTTCAGAAAGCTGATATTTAGATGTTAAGTATTTCTTCAGCTAGACTTCATACCCGCATTGTAGCATTAACACTCATGGAGAAGGCAGTGCTGCAATATAGGACTGAAATTGTGTTAAACCACTTAAGATCACTACAGTGCTTTTCATCCTACTAGATGAGGTGCTAAAAATATGAAAGCTTTAAGTCAATTTGTATATTCCCTTAAAAAAAGCCCCAAACAAAAAACAAACCAACAAAAAAAAACAACCTCACAAAACCCCCACATACACAAACAAAAAGCATCCAACAAACAATCCAAATAGATCAACACAGGCATTAGTACACAAAGGATAAATTCTCCTATTTTACTACCCTCTCCTTCTCCTCCCTTAAACAATTTTGAAGAGTTAAATAAAGTAAAAGCAACCAGCCAAAAAAAAAAAAAAAAGGGGGAGTGGGGAAGGCTGCTTAAAAGCAGCAGTGTAAAGAAGCCAAATCCAGGAGCCACAGATACAAGGATTGAATCTAATGCTGCTGCTCTATGACATTGTGACAGCCTGTAACTTAACCTCCTAATCACTGGCACACTGATACACAGAGCTCTCTAGCACCCTGTTAGACTTTGTTGGCTTGCAAGAATGCAATTACGGACTTCAAATCCATCCATAAAAGTCACATTCAAAACGTAAGTCTTCTAAATGAGCCTCTCCAGTTAATCTCCAGGTCGGAAGCAGCACTGCTTCCCTGTGAAGTCTCTAAGAAACATTGACAGAAGAGAAAAAAGGATACTCCAGTGCACTATTTGGTTTCTCTGGCTCTTCATACAAGGCTACCAACACTGCAAATAAAACACATTCAACAATTGCAAGAAGGTCATGCAAGATTTAAAAGCACACATGAACATATGTATAAAGCATACAAACTGCAAGCCACATTTATAACCCATTTGTCTCTTTAACAACATTTGCACCTACCTACTTTGATAATTAATAGGTTTGCTGTACAAGAGGGGACAGAGCACTCAACCTGTTAACAGCTGGAGAGAAGTTTGTTGGTTCCCTAACTACACATAGCCTTTGGCTACTCTAGCCTAGAACATGAACCTGCCTGGACAATTTTTACATAGTCCACACACAACCCTAGCATTGGCTTTCATCAACAAAACAGAAATTCTGTCCCTTCACAAACCATTACTTCCATTTAAGCTCCACCTGTGAGCTGCAGGACCTCAGCATGTCCACAACTTCCAGCATAAAAGCAACCAACTCCTTCAGTTAGAAAACTAAACGACTACCCTCAGAACAGGTGACACAGATCATCTTTATGGACCAGGGCTCCAACAGCCATCAGCATGCCAGAGGCATAAGGTCCAAGCAGCGGTACCCTGATGGCTTAAATAAAAACAGTCTCATACATGTTTAATATGTATCAACTCCAGATCTGCATAACTCAGCCACGGGAAAAATGAGGAAGTTCCCAGACACAACCACACCTTGCTCCCCGTAGGGGCACACACATGGATATAGAAGGAATCTGCTTTCATAAATTACACTTGAATGCCCTTTTCTCAGCCAAATTGGTTTTAATCTAAGCATCTAAGTTGAAGACACAAATTAGGATGCCACAGTGCTTGGAAGATTTGCTTTGCCATCCCATAGGATGCTTGCTATGGCAATAGGGAAATCAAATGGGACCCACAAGCCTGGCCAAGAAACTTAGCACAAGACAATATTTGCCTGACGTCCTACATCTGCTGCCCCCTCTTTAAACACCATTTATTTTCAAGCAGAAAGATTATTAGCAGATTTTGTCGACATACTACTTACTAGAAGGCTGTCAAAAAAGCTTCAGAAGAATTTAAAAGAAGCTAAGCCATAGAGAAGCCCAAAGTATGCGTCAAGTTTATCAAGGTAATTGTCCCCGTTCTGATATAACCACTCGCTCCCACAAAACTCAGAGTTTTAGAAGTACCAAGCTCTGTTCAAGTCTTTTTTAGCTAGAAGGTCTTTAGGAGTACACTTGCTGCTGTTTGGCCTCAAGCATTTACTTCCTCTGGAGCCCCCACGAAACTCAACTCTCCAAAAGCACTTGGGTCGGCTAAGAGAGGTTTCCAACACACCCCGTAAGGGGCCTGGAACCGCAGTCGTGCTCCTCACGCTGCTCCCCCGTTCCTGAGCCGCCAGGAAGGGGTTAAGGCGCCGCGGCGCAGAGGCCACGCGTGCGGGGAGAGGAGGTGCTCCGCCTGCCCCAGCTCGCATTGCCTCGCCGCCCAGCCCGGGCTCCGCTTCCACCGCCACACCGGGCTTCCCGGGCGAGTTCTGCCGCCGGCCGCCGCGCAGACTGCGGAAGACCGATCGGCTCACCATGGGGCGGCGGCGGTGCCCAGCGAGGGTGCCGGGGCAGCCCGAGGGGGCGACCGCAACCCAACCGTGCCAGGCGGGAGCGGGACGCCCCAAGGCGAACGGCCCCCGCCCACGAAAGCGCCGCATCAGCCGACCCCGGGCCCGTCCGGCGGCTGGGCTAGGGCCGGAGACTTACCCTTGGTGAGCGTGTCCAGCACCCCCGACTTCTCCAGGTACCGGCGGAACTGCTCCCGCTTGGAGTCCGCGGCCTGAGGGAGGACGCCCAAACGGTCAGATCGGCGGCGCCCACCCTTCAGCTTACGGAGGGGGCTCGTTGGACCAGGCCGGCCCCCCCGCTCCCCGCCGCGGAGGCGGCACGAAAGGCCAAGCCGGGGACCGGTCCGCAGCCTGCCCCTCCGCACCGACCCCGCACCGCCGCCACCGGCGACGGCGGCAGCTCGCTCCCTCCTACCTTGTAATGCGCCATCTAACCCTCACCGCGCCTGCACTCCGCCCCGCGCCTGCGCCCGGCGCTTTAACGGCGCGGCGGCTCCCCAGCCGTTACCACAGCGACGGCGCCGGCCGCCGGCCCCGGCCCCGGCCCCGGCCCCGAGCTCGTTTGAGCGGCTGCCGCCGCCGCCGCCGCAGCACCAACATCTCACTGCCGGCCTTGTCTCGCAGGTTGTCGGCGGTCCTTTGGCATCGCAGAATTCCGCGTTTTAACAACGGAGGCGGTCGCACCGGTGTAGTTTTGTCCGAACGCTGTGCTGGCCGCTGCCTGTCGGAGAAAATCCGCTTGTTGCACAAATTAAGACCCCGACGGAATAATGCTGCACCCGCGGCGGCAGGGTCTCGTCACACTTTTCCCCTGCAAGAGTCTTCTGCAGTATCTTCAATTTTCACTGGAGCTGAGCTACACTTGTCGAGTTGCCGTGATGAAAATGTTTGGCCCCCGTCCAAACAAACTAAGTAATAAAAGGTAAAAATCCATCGCCAGCTTCAGCAAAACGAAGTATTTTGTATCTTGGCTTGAACCGACAGAAATGCAGATTTTTTTTTATCCTGTATGTGAACATCCGGATGCTGTTTGTTTTATTATTTAGACGGTGGGGAGCAGAGTGCATCAAGTGCTTGGGTGGTTTGTTACAGAGACATTAAATGCAAAATGTGCATCAGCATAGTTACCACCCCCAGAAACCTACACATCAGTAAATGCAAGAATTCAAACCACGGCAGCAGAATGAACTCAGCTAAATCACAGAATTGTCAGGGCTTGAAGGGACCTCAAGGATCATCCAGTTGCAACCTCGCTGCCACGGGCAGGGACACTTTCCACTAGATCAGGTTGCCCAGAGCTACATTCAGCCTGGCTTTAAAGACTCCCAGGAATGAGGCTTCCACCACCCTTTCGGGCAACCTGTTTCAGGGTCTCACTACCCCTATGATGGAGAACTTCATAACACCTAATCTAAATCTCTCTTCCTCTAGCTTTGTTCCATTCCCCCCCCCCCCAGTCCTATCACTACCCAACACCCTAAAAAGTCCCTTGCAAGCTTTCTTGTAGGCCCTCTTCAGATACTGGAAGGCCACAATAAGGTCTCCTGAACAATCCCACCTCACACCATCCTTGTTGATCAATTTTACAGAGCAGGCAGAACTGCACAGGGCCATGTTTAAACATACACATAGAGTGATAGTAGAAGTGAGAAGAACATCTGCTGGAGAGAAACCTGAAGTGAATAGGCTTATAAATATCAATGCCTATTTCTTATGTGGACAGGGCCAAATTTAGTGCTGCTGCTATGGTAGAACCTCCAGCCAGTCTGAAACATGGCTGGCTTGGATGCATAATTATAGTGCACATTGAGAATTAAATGATGCTGCACTTTATTGCTCTCTATAACTACACGAAGGGAGGTTGTAGCCAGCTGGGGTTGGGCTCTTCTCCCAAGCAACCAGCAACAGAACAAGGGGGGACATAGTCTCAAGTTGTGCTGGGGGAAGGTATAGGCTGGATGTTAGGAAGAAGTTCTTCACGGAGAGAGTGATTGGCATTGGAAGGGACTACCCAGGGAGGTGGTGAAAGTGTTCAAGACAAGACTGGATGGAACACTTACTACCACTGGATATGGCTGGGTGATAGGTTGGACTGGATAATCTTGGAGGTCTCTTCCAACCTGCCTGATTCTATGACTTTATATCTCACAACTGATTTTTCCACTATACACACAAGAAGTCAAATGCGCTCTTGAAGACTGTGTGTGGATACACTAAAGCACCCCAGATACTTGCCAACTATTTACAGCCCATCAGTGCTGTGCTACTCATTCGTAGCAGTCTTGAACACAAATGTAGAATTGCATTTCCTTTCTCTTTATTGTTTCATAGATGGCTCATGGCAAGTGGCCTTACACTCTATGGACTGGAGCAGGAAGAGCTTGAATGTCCTTTATTTCTTTTATTACCCCTACAGAAAGCAGAAAGTCTTTCTAAGCAATTACAAGCACTATTTGATGTAAAAGTTTATCAGAATCTGGGGCACAGATGAACCCCCTAGCAGAAAAGGAGTAGTTTTATACTTTAAAAAAAACTTTTTTTTTTTTTCTTTTACACTGTAACTGAAAGTAGGGAGGTACTACCTTTAAAAAAAAAAATCTTTTATTCTTTCAAACCACAGTAAACCTTCTGGTTTCTGAAATTAAAAACCAAAAAAAAATTTTTTTTTGGTTTTATTAAAAAAAAAAAAGACTAGCTTATTAGTGTTAAGCAAACTCTCATCATTAAAGCTCACAACCCATCTGCAATTCATCATGCTTTAAAAACGCACTCACGTATTTAAAGTTAGTGGTTAGCATATGATATGAGATCCACTCTGAATAATATCCTGCTGAGGAAGCCAGTGGTGATACACTGGGGAAAAAAAAGATGTACTGTGTAGTCAAAGAATGAGTGATACATGTATCCACTGTTTTTGTTCTTTTGGCATTTGCCATCCTTCATAACAGCAGAATGTGTCTGACCTCCTGCTTGCAGGCAGCCCTCAAAATGTCTGAATTCTCAGAGACATTCAGCAGAAACAGAATCCACCAATAATTAATTCCTCCTGAGCACACCAATCCCATCTTTCCCCTAATTTCCTTTACTGGCCTTTGTGAAACATATTGTTGGGCTGTATTTCATCTTTTATTCAGTTTAAATATTATCAGCTGTGATTTTTTTTTAATTTTTTTTTTTGCCTGGCACTCCCTAAGATGTGGACTTACACAAGGATATTTTCCTTTTTTTTTTTTTTTTTTTTTTTAAAGTCGTGTAGAAGTTTATATGCTGAGATCTAAGCTACCTTTTCATTACAAAGGAAGTCAAGAGGCTGTTTAAATGTAACTTATCTAGCAGGGCTACACAAGTTTTCTATCTGTGTGAAGCAGCTGGTAAAAGTTAGACCATTTATCTGCTTCTTCTTCCTTGTGTTGCAGTGTTCGGCAACTATCCCAGCACTGAGGAGTGCCACTCACACTAGACCTGGAGATCAGTGGGGGCACGCCTGCTGCTGGCATTACTTGACAGCGAGAGTCGCCTAGACAGGGAGAAAGGCTTTGGACTATCACAGTTCCTGCTTTGTTTCGATTCTGAGCTCACCTCCCCTGTAGAGTCAGGAGTGTCCGGTCGGCTAGAATATTTCACGTCAGCATCGTAAGGAGGTTGGGCTTTGTTTGCGCTCAAACCGCTTTGTCTTCTGCCGCTGTTCTTGGGAGGAGAATTTGTTGAGGCTCCTTCATTCTCAGCCACCGCCGAGCAGTTCCAAGACGAACCCATTCCGTGTTGGCTTCTGAAACTGGCAGCAGAGAAAGTTGCCTCGGGCTGCAGGAGAGTTTGAGATGGCATTTCAGCAAAGCTTCTGAAGCAGGTGCTGGAAGCTACATCCGCATCCCGAGCGACGGCGAGGAAATGCTTCTTTTCAGCTTTCTTGTGCGCATCTTGCCCTTCGTTCCCCAGCTTGCCCAGCAAGCCCCTGCTGGCGTTTTGAGCCTGATGACCCAAAGCGTTGGTAGCTGCCCCCTTCTTTGCCAGCTTATTCTCCCGATTGCGGTGGGCGTAGTTGCTGCCCCTTTCTGCGTGGTTGTTCGGCACAGGCTGAAACATGAGAGGTGAAGTCAGAACCGGGTAGATGGCAGTGTCAGTTTGCTTTTCCAGGAGGAAAGTGTAGCCGCTGATGGCGGGCGGGAGGTTTTTCTGCGAGGCGCTGGAGATACCCAAGCAGGAGTGCGGGATCACAGAGCAGCGCTTCTTGGGTTTGCCGGCGCCGAGATTATCAGCGTCCTCCTTGTTCTTGTTTTGCCCGCACAGTCCTAGCTTAATTTTCCTGAAGCCCAGGTGGATGATCTCCAGGATGTTCAAAAGCAGCGAGACAGTTGCTATCGACTGCATGAACAGAATGAACACCGTCTTCTCCGTCGGCCTGGATACGAAGCAGTCGACTGTGTTTGGGCACGGATCTCTCCGGCACTTATAGAGGGGATCTAGATGGAAGCCGTAAAGCAGGTATTGGCCGATCATAAACCCAACTTCCACTGCTGATCTTGTGAAAATATGGATCACGTAAGTGCAGAGCAGAGAGCCTCTCAGGGGTGCTTTGTTTAGCTTTCTTTGGTCCAGCTGCCGGAGTTCTCTCTCCAGCCTTTTCCGACTTTCCGTCATTTCTACTTCGGTGCTTTCCAGTTCTACTCTTACCTGAGCTTTCTTTTTTTGCCTCTCTTTTTCCAAGGCTCTTAGCCTGTATAAGGCGTGGCCCATGTACACCAAGGAAGGGGAAGACACAAATATAACTTGCAGGACCCAGTATCTTATGAGAGAGATGGGAAAGGCCTCATCGTAGCACACGTTTCTGCAGCCAGGTTGTTCGGTATTGCAGATGAATTCTGACTGCTCATCGTTCCAGACATCCTCAGTTGCCACTCCAAGGACAAGCATTCGAAATATGAAGAGGATGGTTAGCCAGATCTTCCCAATAATAGTGGAATGAATGTGGACCTCCTCTAAAATGCCTCCGAGGAAATTCCAGTCTCCCATGGTTATTCTGCCATCTTAACACTAAAAATGTACGAGAGAACACAGCGGCATCAAACATTTGCAAAAGCTACAGTCCTTCCTTAAAGCATGACCAAAACACAAAAAAAGACACTGGGGAATGTTATTGCATCTCACCTCGTGACCATAGCAACATGACCCACTGCTCATTTATACTCTGGGTGCTGCTCTCTCACATCTACCAGATGGAAAAGTGCATCATCCACTTGTGTCTTAATTTACCAATAAAAAACATCCTGATAAGCACATCACTATGAGGTGTTAGACACCCTCAGTCTACATAAATCAGAGGAAACTAAAGTGCCTGACTTGTAGTAGGATTTTCAGGGCATTATATGGTCTGTTTGACCCATCATCCAGCAGCAGTGTGATTGTGGTGTGTCTATTCCATCCTATTTTATTCCATTTTATCCTATCCTATTCTGTTTTATTCCATTCTATCCTACCCTATCCTGTTTTATTCCATTCTATCCTACCCTATCCTATTTTATTCCATTCTATCCTACTCTATCCTATTTTATTCCATTCTATCCTACCCTATCCTATTTTATTCCATTCTATCCTACCCTATCCTGTTTTAGTCCATTCTATCCTACCCTATCCTATTTTATTCCATTCTATTCTACCCTATCCTATCCTATATAATATTTAGGGCACTTATGAAGGCAGAGGAATATTTCCTGGTCCTGCTTTTCAGATGTTCTGAGCCCCACATTGCAGCTGAAGTTACAGGAATGTCCCATTACTCTTTGGCAGGAAAATTGGATACCTGAACTCGAATCACAGCATCAAAGAACATCTCTAATGTCCTTTCCAACCTAAGCCACCCTACCATTCAATTTACACAAAAGACCTAAGAGGAAGAGGATGTTTCACTGAAATGGCATCGTTAAATTCAAAAGGACGTTTGCACACATAATTCTGGGCACAGAGGACTGCTCTTGGTGGATGCCATCAATAAACACCTAAATAGAACCACCATAATTAGCCCACTTCCCTCCAATCAATGATGGCTGCATTCTGAAATACAGAGCAGAGTGCCCTAGTGTCAAGTGGTGCTCTCTTTGGCCTCGATTCTGTGAAAAAGAAAGTGATGGATGCCAACATTTTTCTGCCTTCCTCCTCCTAAACGCTTAGCACCTGAGGACAGACAAAGCGGTTGTATGTGTGCACAACTGCACACCTCACTTTTCTTCCCCGTGCTAGTTTCTTTCCCCCTGACAGGAGGAAGATTTAAAAATTCCTTGTCAGTGTCTATGTTACGAAGCATCTGTGGGTTTTATGTGCCAGGGATAATCTCTACGCCTGTAGCTTTACCTTTTTTTACTGTATGCACAGCGCAACTCAATAGGCTTCAGCTGTACTAAACTGAGCAGAACTCAGTTGTGCTAAAAACCTGATTTTTTTTTTTTTTAATTTTTTTTTATTTTTTTTTTTTAAAGGATAAAGGTGGTTCAACACAGCATTTCCCATTCGGATGGGATTCATTTTTTCACCCTCTGTGAAGCAGGATTGTTAAGGGATCGAATGGAAGTCGCAGCCTTACAGCTGCAGGGCCAACGACTCTAGGGGAAACTTAAAGCGGACCGAGCAGGGTAATATTTCTGCTAACTGGCACATACACAGAGGCAAGTTAGACACTCTACGAGAGAAACAAATGGGAAACAACATGGCAAATGAGCAGTGAAACATACCTCTCTTTACAAAACTGTGTAAAATTAAAGCTCTGCAGTGTCACAACCCCTTCCATCTTCCATCTGGGTGAATAAATTTCATGTTAGAAGAGGTTTATTCCTCCACGGCAGCGAGTGATGGAGTGGCAGGCTTTGCACGTTGGATTTATATTTGCTGGGGATGGAGGGAGGAGGGAAAAAACCCCAAAAAATCAATCTGCTGTTCGGTTTGCTCCCGCTCCCAGCGGAATTTAACTGTGACCAGTGAAAGAATATAGTTTTTAAAAGCCAAGCATGAACAATCTGCATCCCTGACTTCCCTGCAGATGATCTTGCCTTTCGCCTTCCCGGCACATTCCAAGCTTTCAGAACAACCTCAGCCCCGGAGAAACAGAAGGAAAAGAAAACCGTTGGGCTGAGCTTACACATCTCAGCAGCAGCAAACACTTGGCTTGCCTGCAGGAGGAAAAAGGAGGTAGATCTTAGCAAACACTACAACTGTGAATGTTTGCAGACAGGCTGTTCCCCTGCCTCTCTCTCTCTTCAGCACAAGTGGCAACTGGGTAACCTGAGGGAACACACACAAAATGTGTTTAAGAGAGCTTAGTATCATAGAATCAGTCAGGGTTGGAAGGGGCCACAAGGATCAGCTAATTCCAACTAATTGCCTGGGGAGGTTGTGGATGCTCTCTCCCTGGAGGTGTTCAAGGCCAGGTTGGATGGGCCAGACGGGAGTTGTCCCTGCCATGGTGGGGCATTGGAACTGCATGATCTTTGAGGTCTCCTCCAACCTAAACCATTCTATGATTCTATATGTGATAGGCTTGGTTCTAGTGCACACAGGAGCTTACTGAACATCTGTGATAGAATCACAGAATCAGTCAGGGTTGAAAGGGACCACAAGGATCAGCCAGTTCCAACCCCCCTGCCATGCCCAGGGACACCCTACCCTAGAGCAGGCTGCCCACAGCCTCTGCCAGCCTGGCCAAAAACACCTCCAGGGATCTGGCCCAAACACCTCCCTGGGCAACCCATTCCAGGCTCTCACCACTCTCATGCTCAACAACTTCCTCCTCACATCCAATCTGAATCTCCCCACCTCCAGCTTTGCTCCATTCCCCCTAATCCTGTCACTCCCTGATAACCTCAGAAGTCCTTCCCCAGCTTTCCTGCAGGCCTCCTTCTTAAGGGGCTTTAAAATCCCCTTCAATATTTCGGAGCCGATCAGACTGCTGCAGTGCTTCTGGGGGACCGATGGGAGGCAGGGGAAACAAAGACTCTGAACTTCAGGAAACTGTGGAGGAGAGGGGAGGGAAAGAGGCCTCACTTTCAGAAAACTTGTTTTCTGTACAAATCTGTCCTGGATCCAGCACGAGCAGTGCAGTGGCCAAGAACAAGGCAGTGCTGGGCATTAATTGTGTAACTCCCCCACTAGGATCAATAGGAATTAAAAACTGTAGCTAGCACCGCAGTGCTCTTTCAGACGATTCTCCTCGAGTGCCCTGTGAATGTGCCATCACTGAGCCGAGCATCCTGCAGAGGATAAATAAATTTCCTTTTGGTGAGGGCTCCGGAATGCTCATCACCTTTTTT
>VWZI01010199.1:328009-349880 GCA_013396835.1 Psilopogon haemacephalus
ACTGTTGATGCCGAGGATCAGTCAATAGGTCGTGTCCGATTTCAGAGTGAAGCAACAGCTCGCCTGGAAGCATTCGATCCCTCTGGCGAGCTCTCAGGCTGCAGCCCCTCCCCAGCTCTTGTGAAGTACTTCAAGCAGGCTTCTAAACGCACATCTCTTCTATTGAGTACCTAAAGTAGGTTTCGAAGCATTTTTCTGCTACTGGTGAAAAAAAGAAANACTGAACTAGGGTGGCTGAGGACCATCTTGTTCTGTGAAAGATAAATGTTAAGATCACAGGATGTCAGGGGATGGAAGGGACCCAAAGAGTTCATCCAGTCCAAACTCCCCCTGCCAGAGCAGGACCATCCAATCTGCTGGCTTCAAGGTCTGGGCTTTGTTTGGCTTTGTGACCACTTTGCTGGAAGGAAATAGCAGAGTTAGTGGCTGCATCTTTAAGCTGAGCTCACAGAGCACTGTGGCCATCTCCAGCGGGGTGGGGATGACCAGAAAATATCTTTTACAGGGCTGGATGCGCTTCCTTCCACAGCACCAGCTCCTGCTGCTGCTCACTGAGCTTCATGGAAATGCTCTGGTCGTGGCCTGGCTTCTGCTTTCGGTACTTGAATGCATCAAGGAAAGGAAAAATAAAGCCAAGCTTTATGTAGAGAGTCCATCCACTCATGGACTCTTTAGCACACTTGGGAGTTGATTTATGTTCTTTATATAGTGTGGCACATTGGTGGCTGAGGCCATGGAGTGCTCTGCTGCTGCTCCTCAGTTGAGGATGGGGAGGAAAAGATAATAATAATAATAATAATAATAATAATAAAGCTGTCTGCTATTTTAAATGGGAATAATGTGCTTCAGAGGTCACTGGATTGAGCTCAGGCTGCAAGCACTCGCTGCTCAGCTGCAGAACCAGCCTTGGAACTATGCTGGGGCCAGAGCAGCCTCTCCCATTCAGGTGCAATTTTAATCAAGCTGTCAGTATTGATTAGAGACTGCGGCAAATGCTGGACCTGCTGGAGGGCTGCTTTTTTTTTTTCTGAGCCCTGCTGGCTGTGAATCCTTCCCAGCCTCCCCATGCTGGGAGCTGCTTGGCAGGCTGCTCTGGGCATGTGATCCCCTCCTGTGATGCTCTGGGTACCGAGCATCCTCTCTGGGGGAGTCCTGACCTCCACAGCTGTAGTTCAGAGATTCTTACTTCCTACTGATGCCTGAGCAGCCTTTTCCTTCCTCACTCTGTGAGACTGAGCCTTCAACAGCTGCGCCCCTGCTGCCCTCAGCTGGGTAATGCTTGCCTTAAATGTCTGCTGCGCTGAGCACCCCTCTGGCAATGCACTTTTAAAGGGAATTTGAGCTTTTTTTTAAAAAAAGAATCACAGAATGGCTTAGGTTGGAAGTGACCTCGAAGATCATCCAGTTCCAACCCCTCACCCTAGGCAGGGACATCTCCCACTAGAACACATTGCTCAAGGCCTCATCTAACCCAGCTTTGAACACCTCCAGGAAGGGAGAATCCACAACCTCCCTGAGCAACCTGTGCCAGTATCTCACCACCCTCACTGCAAACAGTTTCTTCCTTTTGCCTCTCAGTCCTACCTTCTCACCCTGCAGCAGCTACTGGAGCAGTCAATGACCAACGCTGGGTTGTTAAGAGGCTTTCTGAGCTTTACCAGAGAAAGTCAGCTTGAAGCTGCATCTGTCCACAGCACTAACAGGCACTTAGCTGTCACAAAGATTTAGGGGAGGCTGAAGCTTGGCCCTGGATGCCCTATGGGGTGTCCTGTGTAGAGAAAACCCCCTGAGCAGGGGGTTTCTGGCACAAGAGATGGTTCCCTTCCAAAAGGACATGCTCCTGGTGGCTGCAGACATCTCTTTTTAAGGACCCATAGACTACAATAACCCTGGGCTGCTTCTTCCCCAGGTGTCTGGGTGGCTGTTTCCAGGCTGTTAATTCTTTCACTTCCCATTTTAAAGTCCTTGCTTCTCTCTGAGTACTATAAACCACTGATTGCCTCCTCAGGGTGAGAGCATTGCCTGCAGCTGGGTGCAGCCAAGCTCCTTCCTTGCACTGAGCCTCAGCTCAACGCTGCTGTCACCCCTCTGTGTGACCCCACGGTGGAGGTTCCAGCCCTGCTGACCTCCAGGAGCTGGTCAGGAGCAGCAGAACCCTAGGGAAAAGATGAGTTATGAGCAGAAGCAGCTTCAGGACTAGAAGAAACAGTTCCAAGCTGTTCCAGGGGAGGTCCAGGCTGGGTGCTAGGAAATATTTCTTCATTCAAAGGAATCTCAAACCTTGGAATGGTCTGCCCAGGGTAGTGCTGGAGTCACCATCCCTTGGGGGCGTTCATGCAGTTTGTGGACCTGGCGCTTAGGGACCTGGTTTAGTGTTGACCTTTCAGTGCTGGGTCAAAGGTTGGACTGGATGATCTTTGAGATCTCTTCCAACCAGACATATTCTGTGATTCTTCCATCCTCAGGGCCGTGCTAGGGCTGCTGCATCCCTTCCAGCCTCCACTGGGTTTGCCAGTCCTTGGTTCCTGGCATTGCTGTGTCATTTCCAGGGACAAACCAGCTAAGGAAGGTCTATTTATATGAATGTTCCCAGGCTCTTCCCACTCCACCAATTCACCCAGAGCCTGTCTTGATTGTATAATCTACATTATATGGAAGCTATTTATATATGAGTGAACGTTTTTAATAGAGAGGAAGGCAAAGAGCTCCTGTCCTCCTCCTCCATTAGACTGGAACCAGGGCTCTGCTTGCCAAGAGGCTGTGGCTGTGCTGGGTTGAACTAATTGGAGGATTTGAGTGAGAAAATCAGACTACAGGCTGAGAGGAAAACAGATGATGCTACTCCACTCTCAGCTTTACTGAGAAAGAAAAAAAAATTGTTTTAAGAGTTGTAACCCAAATATAGGTAAGTCAGAGTGCTTCAGGCATCTCTGGGCTGTGGCTGTTTTCTTGCACAGCTCCTTTGTCCCTGCCTTTTGTAGCTGATATTCAATAATTCCACTAACTTCTTTTCCTACTGCTCATCCACCCTGGCCAATCTACCTTTGCCTATCTGCAGCATCAACAGGTGGTGAGATAAAATTGGGCAAGGCGGGGGGGGGAAAGGTGGTAGGGGTGATTAGAAACCCCTCTTAGGGATTTTGATCTCTGGGAGGGGCTGTGGTGTTTCTCTATTACCTTTTCACTGTAAGTATCTGTTATACATTGTAAATATCTGCTTGTACATTGTGCATAGCTGTAAATATAAAGCTTCATTTATTAACTCCCAGCTGTTCTGAGTCCTGGCCTGGGTTATTTCAAAGGATGGGGTGGGGTGGGGGGGCAGGTAACTGCTAAACTACCACAATTGCTGACCCAGCAGGGATCTGGTAGCAATGCACTGACCATGCTCTGCTTTTCAATAAGCTGTGGCTAGCTGAGTTGGCTAATTTCACACCTTACCTGGAGAGGTGGTGGTGTCCCAGACCTTAGAGATAAAACTTGTGGAGAAAAAAAAAGAAAAAAAAAAAGAAAAATATTAATGAAGAAGTTAGTTGAGGACATAAAGGAGCTTTGTATGAAGTTATTTCTCAGGCGGTTGTGAACTGCCTAGGGTAAGCTTTCTTCGTCCCCAAAAACACAGCAAATCTTTCCTGGTGGACTAGGGATGGGAGCTGTTCTTTTGGACTTCCATAGTGAATCAAAGGAGCTGTTCTGGTGGACTTCCGTGGTAAACCAGAGGGAAAGCTAATGTAGTTTTTAAGCCAGTGCTGGGTATTGCTTCTCGTATTCCATTCAATACATTTTCCAACAAGACTCTCTCCCTGCCTCTGAAGCTTTTTTCCTCCATCTCACCTTCCTTCAGGTCTCTCTTCCCAGCCAGGCTTTTTCCTAAGCCAGACCCAAAGGTATCCCCAGCAGAGCTGGTGCTGCCTGAGCCACCACATGCTGTGACTGCTGGAGCTCTCCCTGGCTCTGCCACCACTGTGGCACTCTTGGTGGCTTCAAAGGCTTTTAAACAGCTCCCAGGGGGATTGCAGCAGCCAGAAGGGGCCAAAAGGGAGCCCCAGAGCCCACAGGGAGGGACCTACTTGCAATGGTTGGTAGCACTTATGACAAGGGGCAATGGTTTTAAACCAGAGCAGGGTAGGCTCAGGAGGAAGTTCTTTGCTATGAGGGTAGTGAAACACTGGATCTGGTTGCCTAAGGAGGTGGTGGAGACCCCATCCCTGGAGACAGTCAAGGTCAGGCTTGATGGGGTCAGAACAACCTAATTGGGGATTTCCCTGCTTACTGCAGGGGGGGGTTGGACCAGACGACCTTGGAGGGTCCCTTTGAACCCAATGCATTCTGTGTTCACCCTAAAGCCTCATCGCTTGGTATTGACCCTCCCTTTGAGCTCCTGAGTTTGAGGTGAGCTCAGGTGAGGGTTTCTGCTGCCTGACCCCCAGTGAATGTGGCAGGGGCAGGGCAGATGGTCTAGTACAGCTTTTTGGGGTTTTTTTTTTTGTTTGTTTGCTTGGTTGGGAGGTTAGGGTTTGTTCTTGGTTTTGTTTGGTTTGGGTTTTTTTTTTTTTTTTTTTTTTTCCCATCTAATTTTCTTTCTGGCTGCAGCAGCTTCAGGAGGGCCAGAAATACTGAAGAGAAAGCTGACTGAGCACCTTGGCCCCTGGCCTGACAGGACACAAGCCAGCTGGCCCAGTTAGGGGCAGCAGGGGACTGGGAATGAGATGGGAAGAGCATCCTCATGGGAAGAGGCTGGCTGCAGTTCCACCATCCCATCCTGTGCCTCAGTTTCCCCAGCAGAAGGGAAGGGGTACACAGCACAAGGTAACAGCAAGAGGAATCCACAAGGCTGCAGAGACTGCTGCTGCCTCCTGCTGTCACCCTGCCCTCAGGTGCTGCCTTTCAAGCAGCTCCAAGTGTTAAACCTCAGCGGTCCTGTGAAGTGAAAATTCCAAAGGAGCCACAGAACTCAGCTCTGGATGGTTGAGAAACAGCCACAGCTGGAGCTGCTTTTTTTTCCCCTGCCACATCCCAGCCACTTGGTTTACTGCCAGCACTGCACAGAGCAGAGCTGGGACCAGCCAGCATTGGATGTCACAGCCTCAAGCTCCTTGCCGTGGCCAACCCCATCAGGGTCACACCAAAATACACTTCAAATAAATATAAACAAAGTCTATCCTGGGAGCTGGGGCTCATGGAGGTGCCAGATCCTGCAGATGAAGCTCTGCTGTGATGAGCCACAAACTGTAGCTCCAAAGACATAGTTTCTGGTGGCCAAGTAGCTGAGAAATGGCTTCACTGAGCTGTTCAGTTGCACTTTTGGGTGTCAGCCACCCCCCCCACTCAGCAGCCAGGGGCCAAGGCATCACTCTCTGAATGATTTATCATCATCCCAGGGAGCATCTACAAAACTGCTGAGGGGCCTGGAGCATCTCTGGGAGGAGGAAAGGCTGAGAGCCCTGGGGCTGGTGAGCCTGGAGAAGAGCAGCCCCAGAAGAGGTCTGAGTGATGCTCAGCAAGAGCTAAAGAGTGGGGGGCAAAAGGATGGGGCCAGACTCAGTGGTGCCCAGTGACAGGACAGTGGGCAAAGGGCACAAACTGGAACCCAGGAGGTTTTAGTTATAACTTAAGGAGAAAGTTCTTTGGTGTGAGGGTGCTGGAGGCCTGGAGCAGGCAGCCCAGAGAGGTTGTGAAGCCTCCTTGTCTGGAGAGATTCCAAACCCACCTGGCCACTGTGATCCTGGGCAAGCTGCTGTGGGTGACGCTGCTTAGCAGAGAGGTTGGACTGGATGATCTCCAGAGGTCCCTTCCAACTTCCACCATGTTGTGATTCTGTGATCTCCAAGCTCTGCCTGGCTCCAGTGAGCTGCCCCACAGCAGAGGTGGATCCCAGCCCATTCCCAGAGCTTCCACTCAGCATCAGCTCTGCTCACAGGTGATACAGGGAAGCATCACATACTGGGGTGTGCTGGGCTCCAGCAGTGTGCCCTGGCAGAAGCCCCACCAGCCCTCAGAGCCCTGCACCAGGGATGTGAGATGGGTTGATGCCCATCCCCACTGCCTGATGCCCTCCCGGGAGGAGTCCCAGCCCATCCTCTCCTTGCTGGGCAGGACCATTGCCCATCTCAGGCACAAGGACACCCACAGCAAAGGGACATGACCCCACCTCTAACACCCAGGGCACATTTGTCCCCAGCTTATTTCCCATGGGGACAAGCCCAGGGACAGCAAACACAAACCACTGATGCTCAACACCAAGCCCTGAGGCCATCAGCCAGCAGATCTCCACAAATGAAAGGCTTCTCCTTAAAGACCCCTCCCTAGGGTTGAATGTCCCAAGCACAAGATGCCTTCCCCCCATTCTCCCCCCTCCCACAGCCAGAGCAGGATGGGGCTCAGCTCTAATCCTTCTTGCTACCCTCTGTGCCTCAGTTTCCCCCCTCCCCACACAGATCCCAGCCAAGCCCAGAGCCCTGCAGCTTTTGCCTGGCTACGAGCAAGGGAAAATATTAGGTAAACAAACACCATGGCAATCTGGAGAGATGCAAATAAATCAAGGAAAAAAAAACCAACCCAAAGCCTTTGTCACAACTCCAGCAGAAGGCAGAAGCTTGCAGGGTCCCAGGGGGCCAAGACCAGGCTCCTGAGTGGCTCCATGCCAGCTCCAGCCCCTAAATTCCACAGCAAAGGCAAAAGCTCTGTCTCAGAGGTCCCATCCTTTGGGAAAGAGGCACAAAAGCCATTTCCCTTCATCACCATCCCTAGTCCTTCTTTGGGTCTCCATCCCAGACCCTGACCCAGGACCTGGAGGAGCATCCATCATGCTGGAGGAGAACATTCCCATTCCAACACCAGCTTGTTGCAGCTTGGCCTATTTTTAGGTTGTTCTTCTCATGTCAGGGGCTTGGGCAGAGCAAGTTGTGTCCCTGGAGGGTCAGCCCCATGGGCAGGGCTGCTCTCAGGGTACTAAGGGGAAGGGAAGGGGTGCAGGGGCCAGGCAAGGAGTGGGGCTGGCTCCATCACTTTTGGATGGGAGAGCACAGGGTGCTTTGGGGTCTGGCATAAACAGGGCTGAAAGCAAGGAACCTCTAAGGGCTGTGGAGATGCTGAGGGGACTGCAGCATCTCTGTGAAGAGGAAAGGCTGAAAGAGCTGTGGGACACTTAGGCTGGTCCAGGTCCCAGAGCCATCTAAGTCCCTCGGGGATGCTGTCCTGCTCTGCCCACTGCTCTGCCTCCCTAGGTGTAAACTTTGAAGACCTGAACTTTCCTCTGATACTCCTCAACATCAATGTCCTACCAAGCTGCTCAAGATGAGAGTTTTCCCTGGGATAGGGATGGATTCCCAAAGCCTAGAGCTCCCAGTTAACATGCCACACACACCACCTTATCCCTGCAGCCTTTCCTTCCCCTGGCTTGTCCCCTGGGCTCCAAGGTGAGCTCCAAGCCAAAGCCCTGGAGATCTGGGCTCCAGCTCTGGCCACAGTCCAGCAGTCAACTGTCAGGACATGGCACAGATCCTGATAGCAGCTAATGTAGGACTCTGTTTAGGGAGCTCAGCTCAAACCACCCCACCCAGAACCAGCCCCAGGAGGATAAACCTCCACCTTGCTCAGCCCATTTCTGCAGCAGGAGATGCATGCAGAGCCTGGGGTGCCAGCAAGCCTGTGCTGTACACCTCAAACCCCACAGAAGTCAGAAAATAAAGCAAAAGAAATAAATAAAGCACCAAACCCCCCCAGCCCAGCCCTGTCCCAGCCCCTTTAGGTGCTGGGAAGCACACAAGATGTGCACCTTTGGCTCAGGGCTGGCTCATTAAGGCAAAGATTTCCTTATTTTGAGCTAAAGCACTCAAAAGCAGCACCCTGCACACCTCACCGAAAGGCCACAAGGCTCTATAGCCCCAGGGAGCACATCCACACCTCATCACCCTCCATCAGCCCCACTTAGGGCTCCTCATCTCCACACACAAGGTGCAAGGCTCAGCGCTGTGGCTCCTCACACATCACAACGGCCTCAAGGCATCATCATCCCAGTGCCTGGGGAAGGAGATCTGCAGCAGAGAGCACTCACCCTAAATACCGCAGCAAGGATTCCTTCCATGTCTGTAGCACAAGTGTGCACCACCAGCAGAGTCCTCTCCTTCCTAAGGGCTTTAAATCTTAAGGAAGGACTCACTGGCCAGGCACAACCATGGCTGTGGAGAGAGGAGGAGGAAGAAGGAGCAAGAGCTACAGCTTGGTGCCCTCAAAGGGTTGAGCAGCATCAGGTGTGGCCAGGCAGAATCATGGCTGTGGAGAGAGGAGGAGGAAGAAGGAGCAAGAGCTACAGCTTGGTGCACTCAAAGGGTTGAGCAGCATCAGGTGTGGAGTAGGAGCAACCACCCCGAAGCTGCAGCTGATCTGTCCAAGCACGGCTGCAGCTGTTGGGCTCCAAGGTTGGGGTCTGGATGCCTCACAAAGGGACCCTGCTGGTTTTTTGGTGTGGCTGCTCCAGTCCTTCTCTCTCTGCCCTCACTCTTTTGCCCCCGGGGGGTGTTTCTCTGGGTCAGCTCTGGCTCTGCCCCATTTTTGCTGCATGGGCTTTAGCTCTGGCTTCACACAGGTGGTCAAAGAGCTTTTATTAACCTGCCCTCACCTCTTTCACAACCTCTATACGGGAGACAGAGATGTCCCAGGGCTGGCCCTGGAGACCAATCAGCACTGCCAGGGCTGCCCCTGGCCTTAGGAGTATACTGGGGATAGAGGAGGATGCTGGAGTGGGTGCACAGTCCACGTAGGAGACACTGCAGGTAGATTTCTCCTCTTGTCCCCCATCATCTGCCACGTTGGGTTGCAGCTGCTTCTGAGGTCAGGCTGAGCCTCAACTGGAAGATTAAGAGGAAAAATTAAAGCAAAAGCCTCCAGCCCCAAAGCAGCTCCTGGGGTAGCTCCTGGTGGCATTTTGGGCTCCAGTTCCTCGCTGCTGGTTTCAGAGCCTGGCCCTCAGCTCTGGCTGCAGCTGGTCAAGCCCGAAGGAGAAGTTATTTTGGGCTAAAAACAAGCTCCTGGCACGTCCCCTGGGATGCTGCTGCGGGGCAGTCCCTGCTGCTGACTTTTTGCTGTTGCTGTTTATTGCGTTTGAACCTGTGCCTAAAGAATTTTGAGATTAACCAGCCCAGTAAATAGCTGAGCCATGGGCTGGAATCACTCCCAACCAATCCACAGGGAGGCTCCCAGCTCCCAGACCGCCACTGCCAGCCCCATCTCTGCTTCCAGTACCTGAAGAGGGCTACAGGACAGCTGGGGAGGGACTTTTAACAAGGGCTTGGAGTGGTAGGATGAGCAACAACAGCTTTGAGCTGGAAGAGAGGAGGCTGAGACTGGAGATCGGGTAGAAGTTCTTCACAGTGAGGGTGGTGAGACACCGGCACAGGTTGCCCAGGGAGGTTGTGGATGCTCCCTCCTTGGACGTGTTCAAGGCTAGGCTAGATGAGGCCTTGAGCAACCTGGGCTAGTGGAAGGAGTCTCTGTAGCCTCATCCCTGTTCTGCATCCAAAGGGCACCAGAGAACCACAGTGGCACCTGATGGGGTAAACCAGCCCCATGCTCACCCTGACCATCACATCCTCTCACTACCCCCATCCTCTCATGACCCACATCCTTCACCCCACCAGAAACCAGCACCAATAAACCCGAACCTGCAGATGGGTTTTGGGACCCATCACATCCCAGGGACTCCATCTGAAGTCTGCAGCTGCCTGGAGGCAGGAGGGTGGGCAGCAGCACCTCACTTGCTGCCTGCAGCTCCTCTGGGCACCTTTCCCATCCCTACTCTGCGAAAAAAAACCCCAAACCTCGAGCTTCTCACCTTCTCCTGGTAATATCCAGCAGCTCTAGAGCTGCCCACCCCAAGCATCCCACAGGGAAGAGGCCAAGGCGAGGTAGGACCGTGTGGCATCGAGATAATATTTAATAGCCCCCTCGGGCTGACGTGCTCTGATCAAGCAAATTTCCTGGTGGGGTGAGGCTGGGCAAGGGGACAGAACCCCCAAAAACATCCCCCACCCCAACCCAACCCCGCTGAAGTAAAGTGCTGCAGGGGCTGGTGGGGCTTCACCCGCCCCCATGTCCCCATCCCACAGCTTGTGTTGGGCTCCTCTGGAGAAGACACCAGGAGAAAGGCTTGTAAGGCCAAGGGCATCTACCAAGAAGCCGTCGAGAGGCAGCCAGAAGAGGACATCCCACCCTAGGTGAGTCCTTCTCCTGGAGCAGGGGGTCAGGACCTCCCTCTTGGCATCCACTTGGCAAACGCCATCCCCCAGACCCTTCCCGGGTGTGTGGTTCTGGGCTGGTTGGTGGGTGCAGGGGGCAGAAGGAAGGTCTGTGACGTCCCCAGGGGCATTGGGGCATCAGACCCGTGAGCCCCGCTCCGTCCCCACCGCCCAGGAGCTGGGTCTGGGCTCGCCCCGGCTCGGGGGCTCGCAGGGCTCCAGCAGCTGGTCCGAGGACTCGCCAGTGCTTTCCAGTTTGGCGTAACCCACCAGGCTGACCTGGTCCAGGCGGGGCCAGCTCCGGTTCTTACGGTCCTTGATGGGGGCCACCAGCAGCACCCCAGGCCGGCCAAGGTCCAGGGACTTGGAGTGTCCTGGGGCGTGGAGCTCTGCCGTCGCCAGCTCCGCGCTGGGGCAGCTGCCGTCCATGTTGATGATGATGTGGCCACTGCCACCACCAGCACCACCACGGTCCTGGCCACTGGGCACCATGCTGCTGCTGTGGGAGAGTGGAGCCTGGGAGAGCTGTGCAGCTTCAGGGAGGGGCTTGCTGGGGTCCCCCTCGACAGCTGCCGCAGCTCCCCGCGCTGCCGCCTCCAGCAAGCAGTTGTTGAGCTTGATGACAGGCAAAGCCAAGGCGCCGACGGCCGAGGAGAGCAGGGAGTCAGCTCCAGCACGGCAGGGGAGGCCAAGGTTGGCCTCGGTGGAGGCGCCGGAGCGGAGGCTGAGGAGGGAGGCAGCAGGAGACGCTGCCGGATGCTGGAGCAACTCGGCCGTGGCTTGCAGCCTGTTGGGGCCGTAGCAGTCGGACCACTTGCTGCTAGGGCTGCGGCAGGGCTGGCAGGAGAGATCCACCTGGTAGCAGCCCTCCACGCAGTCGGCGCTGGCCTTGGGGACAGGCTGGCATCCGCCCTCGGGGACCGTCCCCTCGGGGAGAGCCCCAGCCATGGAGTAGAGCCCCTTCTGCATCAGCCGGCGAGTCTCCATGTCCCTGTTCTCGTAGAGCATGGTGTTGGCGCAGATGAAGATGAAGAGCCCAATGCCCATGATCACAGGCCCGATCAGCTTCAGCTTCTCGCTGTGGGGCAGGTGGCTCCTGGCCGCCGCCACCTCCCTCCTCACGTCCCCCCCAGCGCTGCCATTCCCTGCGCCGGGCCCGCCAACGCCGGCTCCCCGGTGGGGCCAGTAGCCCACCACGGCGATGGTCATGCCCACCAGCACCACCGAGATGCCCACCATGACGAAGGCTCCTGACGGCGAGCGCATGCGGAGCTGCCCCTTCACCTGCACCTCCGGCGGGGACTTGCGCCGCAGCCGATGCCTCCGGCGCCGCGGTGGGGCAGGGGACACGGCTGGCTTGGTGCCCCCCGCCTCTGCCTCCCGTCTGGGCCCATTGGCTTTGGTGCTCTCAGCTGTCATCGTCTCTGTCCCGGCTGCTCGTCCTGCAGGGTGGGGAGGAGAAAGAGAAGGGACATCACCGGGAGGTCCACGTGCCTGGGGTGCTGGGAGCACGGTGAGCACATGGACCCTGGGAGCATGAGGATGCTGGGGACACAGGGGTGATAGGAATACCAGGAATATGGGGACCACAGGGATGCCAGGAGCAAAAGGATGCTGGGAGCATAGTGAGCACATGGACACTGGGAGCATGAGGACTACAGGGAGAGGACTACAGGGAGAGAACTACAGGGACACTGGGAGCATGAGGACTACAGAGATGAAGGTTGGACTGCATGATCCTGATGGTCCTTTCCAACCATAGCAATTCATAGTGCTTAGATGTTGTGCTGAGGGATTTGGTTTAGTCAAGGACTTGTCAGTGTGAAACGAATGATTGGACTCAATGACCTTGAAGGTCTTTTCCAATCTAAGAGATTCTGTGACACTAAGAGCATGAGGATGCTGGGAGCACAGGGGCAATAGGGAGAGCAGGAACATGGGGACCACAGGGATGCCAGGAGCCAAAGGATGCTGGGAGCATGGGGAGAACATGGGTACTGGGAACTACAGGGATGTTAGGAGTGTGGGAACCAGATGGATACTGGGGGCATGGGAAAGGCTGGCAATATGAGAAGCAGATGGATACTTGGAGCATTGGCAAGCTGGGAACATTGGGAGCATAAAGATGTCAGGAGCATGAAGGCTACAGGAATACTGGGACAAAGGGATGCCAAGAGCAGGAGAAGCAAGCAGACACTAGGAGCACAGTGCTACTGGGAACACGGGAGGCACAGGGACACTGAGAGCACTGGGATGCCAAGAACGTGGGGAGCATGAGGATGTCAGGAGCACAAGGAGTACAGGGACACTGGAAGCTTGGGGATGCCAGTCACATGGAGGACACAGGGATACCACAAGCACAGAGGACACTGAATCCATTGGCTGCACCATGTCAGGGACCAGCAGCTTTGCTCTCCTCCCTCCCAGCCCTTCTGTCTCCCCACTCAAGGGCTGAGGAGCTGCCTCTGCACCACCAAAACCTCTGCACTCTCACCCCTCAACCCCTTGAGCAAGGCAGCAAGGATGGAAGGGACACAACTGCCCCACAGGCATAGACACATCACTGGCACTGAGCACCTAAATGACCTATCCTGGGTCACCAAGTTCCACCACGTCTCCAAAAGTGGTTGCAGCCAGTTCAGCTTGACAGCAGGGAAGAAAGGGTCTGTTTGTTTGCCCAGCAGGGAAACTGAGGCATGGCTGCATGTGAAACCCCAAACCAAGGGTCTGACAAAGCCCTGTGAGCACTGCAGCATCTCACTTTGCTCCCTTCATTTTCCAAACACGACCTAAAAACCCCAAACCAGCTTCCTTGAGCTGTTCATCAGCCTGTGCTGGAGGAAGCACCAACCCAGCACCCACCTGGGATTTAGGCTGGAAGAGGCATTTCCCTCAAGCTGCTGCTGACTCCTGCTTCAGGAGGAAGCCAATCCCACAGGGTCCTGCCCTCACACACATCCCAAGATCTCCACACCCAAGGATCTTGGGGTCTTTGCAGAGCACATGAGATCTCCTTTCACCCAGCACCCTGTTTCCCAGAGGAGCAAGAAGGGGTCAAAGCTGCTGCCAAACCCAACTGGTGACCAACCCAGCAGGGCAGCATCAGCTGGGCTGGCACCAGCTTGCAGGGGGTTAAGTAGTGCCCTATGATATGGGGAAGCTAAAACATGCTCTGAGCACAGCCCAGACCAAAACCACCTTTAAAATAAAACCAATAACTTCCTGCTGGCAGGAATTGTGTCCTCACAGCCTGGCTGCTGTGTGCCCAGTGACGGTTGGCACCGTGGGCTGTGGCTGTGCAGCCAGGTCAGGACGGTGTGTCCGTGCCCTCAGCTGCATCTCCTGGCACTGCCAGCCTGGGAACGCTGCCCAGGCTGTTCCCAAACTGGGGATGTGCCATTGGTGAGAGCAGGGAGTGCTGCAGGGTGGCCCCCAGCCACGGGATGCTGTGGAAGGGGCCAAAGGAAAGCATTTGGCTAGCACAGTGGCATCGGTAGGAGGAGGAAACGGCCTCAAGTTGCAGCAGGAAAGGTTTAGGTTGGACACGAGGAACAATTTCTCTCCTCCAGAAGTGGTCAGGCATTGGAACAGGCTGCCCAGGGAGGTGGTGGAGGTCTTCAAAGAACATGGCACTTTGGGGCATGGTTTAGCGGGCACAGTGCTGCTGGGCTGACGGTTGGATGTGATGATCCTGGAGGGCTTTTCCAGCTGAAACCAATTCTATCATTTTGTGATATTAATAAATTAAAAGCCAGAAAGGAAAGCCAAGGAGGAATACCCTGGTAAGAGGGTTCTCCCCCTCTACTCTGCTCTCTCCCCCTCTACTCTGCTCTGCTGAGGCCCCACCTGGAGTACTGCATTCAGTGCTGGAGCCCCTGGGACAAGAGGGATGTGGACATGCTGGAATGTGTCCAGAGTTGGGGCTGTGCAGGCTGGAGAAGAGGAGGCTCCCAGGTGACCTTATTGTGACCTTCCAGGATCTGAAGGGGGCTACAAAAAAGCTGGGGAGGGACTTTTTAGGGTGTCAGGTAGTGACAAGACTAGGGGGGATGGAGCAAAGCTGGAGGTGGGGAGAGTCAGATTGGATGTGAGGAGGAAGTTGTTGAGCATGAGAGTGGTGAGAGCCTGGAATGGGTTGCCCATGGGGGTGGTTGGGGCCACTTCCCTGGAGGTGTTTGCAGCCAGGTTGGATGAGGCTGTGGGCAGCCTGCTCTAGGGTAGGGTGTCCCTGGGCATGGCAGGGGGGTTGGAACTGGCTGATCCTTGTGGTCCCTTCCAACCCTGACTGATTCTATGATTCTAGGAGGGCGACCACTCTGATGAGATGTGACCACTCTGATTTTACTCCCTGAGATGATTCAAGCACCCAGAGCCACCAACCAAACATCACCAGTGGCAGAAAAATAAGATACTATGGACTGGGCTTTTCTTTTTTTTATTTTTTTTTTTTTGTCTTCTTCTCCCTAGTCTTAATCATCTTTAGGTGTTATTAGCATCAGAGGGAAGGAATTAAAGCTCTGAGTTGCAGGATGACAGCGTGTTCCTGGCACAAGGCTGTCAAGCTGTGACAATTTGAATAAGGGAGATTTAAAGGGGAAAAAATAAAGTCCCAAACAAACCAGCCCAGCCCACGGCCCACTGCTGAGTGGGATGTTCAACCTTCCTGCCAAACCAGCTGATAATCCTGCGCTGCAATGGGGGGGGTGAGGAGGGAGGAGGGGGAAACACAACAAACCCAGTGCAGGGCTCGCCCTGAGTGGGAAAATGAGTCCTTAAATATTTTGGTGTGGAAGGGAAACAGCTGGGCACAAGGACACAGCCCAAAGCCCAGGGTGGGGATCCTTTGCCTCCCAGTGCCCTCATTTAGGTTGTGGTCCAGCTTTCTCCAGTGATCAGCTTCGACCCAGCCTCTCTTCATTTGTGAGCAAACCTTTCAAGCACCTTGCTGGCGACTCAGGGATTAAAAAAGGGCTCACTAAACTGCAAGAGAGGAGCAAAGGCTTTTTGATAAGGACTGGAAGGGGAGAACTTGAACCTCTCCCAGGCCTCCCAGCCCCTAGAGTCACACTGAATGCACATGCACACCCCCCAGTCATCTCCTGGGTTTGAACCCAAACCTCCTTAAACCAAATTCTGCCTTTAAAAACCCAATTCTGCCTCTTTAAAACCCAATTCTAGCTCCTTAAACCCAGTTCTGCCTCCTTTATACCCAGTTCTGCCTCCTTAAACCCAGTTCTGCCTCCTTTATACCGAGTTCTGCCTCCTTAAACCCAGTTCTGCCTCCTTACACCCCAGCTCTGCCTCCTTTAAACCCAGCTCTGCCTCTTTACCCACCCTAAGCCTCACGGAGCCAAATCCAGAACCTGTGGGGATCCCAAGTATCCCTTCATGTCCCACCTGGGGATTTGGGCTGAGTCCAGGTGATGCTCACCTGGGTTGTACCACACAGCTGTCCCCAGACTTCATACTGGACACAGGTTTAAACTGGGGGAACTGGAACTGGGCTGCTTCAAAAGTGGGTGCAGCAGGACCAGAGCCTGCCCACCCACCTCATATCCATGGGATCGAGGTCCAGACCTCATTCCCCTCTCCCATCCCTTTCTGTAAGAGCAGGGATGGAGATTCCAGACAGGAGAGCCTGGGAGATGCCAGGAATCCACCTTAGAGCAGGGAATCCTCTTCACCTCTTGCCAGTCCCATGCCACTATTCCTGCCCCAGTGCCTTCTTCCTCACATCCCCACTGCCCGATCCTTGCCTGCTCCTGAAGCTGGAGCATCTGATTGCTCATTGCTGGGGTTGGCTGTTCCCAGAGTTCAAACCCATTATTTTTATTAATAGAATCTCCAAGGTTATATAAGCTTTGAAGGGGGGGGGGAAATAATAAAAGGAAAGCAAAAAAAAAATACACCCAGGAGCTGCCATCCAGCTCTGCCGCTCGCAGCCACGGACACGCGAATGGCATCACTCAACGCTGGACCCAGCTCAGCTGGGGGACAGGGCTGGGGGTCCTAGGGCAGCCTGGACCCTTTGGTGGGGGCAACCAGTAGCTAATGGTTTCTGGCCATCTCCCTCCAGCCCTGGAGCAGCCACAGCTCACAGAATGCCTCCAGTTTTGAGGTTTTGATTCCAAGTGGAGATGAAAAACAGGGCAAGAGGATGGAGCCAGACTCCTGTCAGTGATGCCCAGGGACAGGACAAGGGGCAACAGGGACAAACTGGAACCCAGGAGGTTCCATCTGCAACCTCTCTGGTGTGAGGGTGCTGGAAGCCTGGAACAGGCTGCCCAGAGAGGTTGTGGAGTCTCCTTGTCTGGAGATATTCCAACCTCTCCATTGTGCTCCTGGGCAAGATGCCGTGGGTGCCTCTGCTTTAGCAGGGAGGTTGGTCTGGATGATCTCCAGAGGTCCTTTCCAACCCCACCATGCTGGGATTCTGTGATTCCATGGTTCTGTGAAATGGATAGCAGGGTGGAATGGGACTCTCTGCTGGGGCTGCTCTGCTGCCAGGTTCAGAGTTCAGCCTCCAATCCCCGCAATAAGCCTGGCATTAAAATAAACACAAATATTTCTCTAATCCCCCTCATCACAAGGACATGTGGCTGGCACCACTCTCCCACCCCAGTCCTCTCCTGCCTCCATCACAGACAAACCACCCCAAAATGTGACACTACACCCCAAGGCATCTGACAGCACTGGAGCTGGATGAGAGGTAAAGGGGAATCAGAGGAGGGTCCCTCTTGCTGATGGGTCCCCTTATCCACTTGGAGCCCTGGAGATGCTCTGCCTCTGCCATGCCCACACTGCCAGATTGATGTGCAGCACACCACAGGCTATCAAAATGCAGATTTGGTCCCAAAATCTCCCCTCCAGCAGAGGATGAGAGACTGTGATGGTGCCTGGCAGTACCAACCTGGGGCCATGCCACAAGACATGCCACTAGCAGCCAGCCAGCTCTGGGATGTGCTGGAGAGCTGCAAAAGCATCCTATGCCAAAGGGCCAAGAGCAGGCAGCACTGGGGGCAGCTGCCCCCTCCCACCTTTGCAGGTTTATCAGGTTCTATCTCCCTCATCCATTATCCTCCCAGAAGTGTGCCCAGATCATACCTGGAAAGGGCTTTGGTGCAGGACAGACTCCACCATGGGCTTAAAGCCCAGCATCTCCCCAAGGAAAGAGTTTCCACCTCTGTCCTGCCCTATTGCAGCTGTACAGCACAATCCCATCCTGCAGCCAGCATCCCCTGGGGGATCACATCATCACATCTGCAGAGCATCACCTCAGGGAACTGGCACTGGGAGCAGCCCAGGTGCGTGTAACCCACACTCAGGAAATCCAAACAGAAACACATTATCCCTTTTTTTTTTTTTTTTTTCCTTCCCCCAAAACACTGTGACTTTAAAGCTGCTCTCCTGATCTTGGAGGAAAACCTCAATTTGGTGCCACGTCAGGCAGGGTGATGTGTGAGACCCTCCCCTGCACAGCAGTGAGGCACAAAACACAGCCTCCTCCACCTCATCCAAAGCCCCAAGGTTATCCAGGATGCCCAAGTCTGTGATGCCAAAGCCTGTGCTGGCTGAGCCCTCCCCCAAACCCCCCCAATCCAGAGGGCAGGGGGACCCAGCAGCCAGGACCCTATGGGTATGAGGCTGCTGTGAGCTGTGCCACCAGAGCCCTCCTGGCTTCCCACCCACCTGAAGGCAGGGAGCAGGGTAGTGACAGTCTGCGCTGCGCTCTGATGATTAAAAATAACTCCTTTTTTTTCAGCCTAACCTCCACTGCCGCCCCCACTGTGGGGCTGGGAGGGGACTGTGTGGAGCAGGATCAGCCCCAGTGCGGGGGCATCCCTCATCTTGGATGCTCGGGGTGGTTTGAGGTCCCTGTGGTGCCTCCTCCTTTCCTATTTGTCTCAATTCACTTCAAATTTCTACCTCCCCCACCCTTGGCTGCACATTAAAGATGGCCAGAGAGAAGAAACAAGATGAAAAGCCACCAGGCATCTTCCTGGGTCTCTCCCAGCAGAAGAAAATCTTCTTACCGTTTACAACACACCCCCCGCCCCCAGCAGCTCCCAGTTTGAAGTTGCAAAGCCTCCTCCAGGCTCAGTCCTGAGGGGTAAAACCTCCCCACTGTGACCCCGGCACAAGCCTGCTCCCAAGGTGGTGACAAAATCTGTCTCTCCAGCTTCAGCTTTCATGGGGGACTCGTGTTAATCAATCAGAGTTAATTAAGTTCCCTCACAGAAGCTTCCACTTAACCCAGTAATGCTAATTAGCATGGCATGAGAAGGATTATTCCCCCTCCCAGCAGCAATCATCTTCTGGTCTTGGGTTGAGGGTCTCACACCTGGTTCCAACTGGGCTTGTAGTGCAAAAGACCCCAAGTGTGACCTTCCTCTGCCCATTAGCCAAAGGTGATGGCTCCTCTGTCCCAAACATCCCTTCTTCCTCTCTCCACAGCACTGGAGACCTCAGTTTCCCCAAAAAAAAGGACAGGAAGGGTGAGATGTTCACATCCAACCACCTCCACTGAGCACACGCTCAGGGAGACATCACCTCCACGCTTGGCCAAGCTGTGGAGAAGAATCATGAAATCACAGCGTCACAGAACGGTTTGGGTGGGAAGGGACCTTTAAAGCTCATCTATTCCAACCCTCCTGCAGCCAGCAGGGACACCTACAACTAGAGCAGGTCACTCAGAGCCCCAAACAACCTCACCTGGGGTGGTTCCAGGGGTGGGGCATCTCCCTCCTCTCTGAGCAGCCTGGGTCAGGGTAGCCCTCAAAGTAAAAAATGTGTTTCTTCTCTCCAGTCTGAGCCTCCCTCTTTTAGTTCAAACCATCACCTTTTGTCCTGTTGCAGCAGAACCCTGCTCAAAAGTCTGCCCTCAGCTTTCTGATCAACCCCCTGAAGTCCTGAAAAGCCACCAAAAGGTCTCTCTGGAGCCTTCTCTTCTCCAGGCTGAACAACACCAAGAAGCATTTTAGCTAATGGAATCCCAGAATCGTTCAGGTTGAAGAAGACCTTTAAGATCATCGAGCCCAACACAAACTGCCAGGTCACCAACCACACCATGTCCCTCAGGCCACGCATCCCTGACAGCAGCCAGGAGCCAGCAGGGCCACCACTGTCACTTGCAATACAACCCAGAACAGCAGGCTACAGGAAAAGATGGTGCTGGGGTGGGCTGAGGACACAGATGGGCCTGTCCCTTTGCTTTCTGCTCACTGCTTGACGAGCTCCTCCAGAAGGTCCTGATGGGCAAATGGAGATCCAGCAACGCCCGGGAGTGAGGAGAACCTTCGGTGCCCCGCAGCAGCAGCTCCTTTCACCTTGACTTCTCCAGCTCCCCAAACGGGGCCATCCTCTAAACGCCTCTCATCTCCCCCCCCGCCCCCCCAGGCAAAGAAAGTGCATGGAAACATTCGACCCATCGCTAATTACTGGCGCTTGCTTTACCCAGATCTGCCCTGCTAATTAGACTAATCTCCACGGCTGGGAAATGAGCTGCAGTCACCCAGAGCCACACGAGCGGATCACGCAGGCTGCCTGGATGCTTAACTCATGTCAGACCCCCCCCCCCCCGCCCAGGGGCTCCTCCTTCCCAACTGCTCCCGATCCCCATCCCCACAGGCCATTGTTTAAGCAGACAATAGAACCACCACCGAGTTGCGAGTTCCTCCTCCGAGCTGCTGCCGAAACCAGGACATCTGCATTGCTCAACTTTGTCGGATAGGAACCAGATGCAAATCATTAATAAATCCAAACTCAAGCTAATGGCAGGCATCTAAATTTAAACAGAGAGCGGGTTTCTAATGGCAGCTTTCTGCTGGCTTGGAGGAGGAGGAAGAGGAGTGGGGGGAAGCTCAGGGGGTTTTCCTGGGAGAATTCCTGCCTGCTGGAAGCAATGCAGGGGTGCCAGGGTACCCGGCGATGTGGGATGCGGGCTGCAGCCGTCCCACCACGCAAATCTTCGTGGCCGAAAGGAAGAGGAAAAAAGGGACAAAACCAATCCGTACGCTGGGATTTCCAGGGAATTAGGACCAAACCGTGGATTTGGCACCTTTACTGCTGCTCCTTGGGAAAAAAAAAACCAACCCTGCCAGGGAGCAGTGGGGAGGGAGCTGCCAAGTCCTCCCTGCTCCCAGGCATGGCCCGAGCGATCCAGCGGGTTACAAACACGTTGAACCCATCTCCTCCCACCCCAGGGACACACATCCCTCTCTGCTGCAAGCCCTGAAGTTCCCAGCCGTATTCCCAGCTGGGATTACTCTTGCCTTCAGCGCTTTAAACCTCCCATCTCCCCTCTTTACCCTTCAAACCCTCTGATTCCACGCACAGGATCAAAAGCCACCTGGAAGCATGCCAGGAGCTTGCTGTGGTCCTTCTCTGCTGGCAACACCAAAGCTGTGCCCCTTATGCCAAAACCCCTTCCGATCCCAAACTCCAGGAGCTACTGGGATAATTTCCACCCCTCTTCCCCTCTCTCGGGTGTCTACATCAAATCCTGCAGGAGGATCAGCTCCTCACCTTCTACGTGAGGACTGGGAAGCTGCGAGAAGTGCTGGGATTTGGGTCCCACGGTGGGATGCTGCCCAGCTCCCTGCTGCTGGCTGTGCGAAGGTGCCTGTGTGTGCCCACGCGTGGGCTTGCACACGAGTGTGAGCGCACATCTGTGCACATCTGCCTGTTGGTGTCTGCGTGTGAGGGTGCCTATGTGGGTTGCACATGTGTGCCCATGCTGTGTGTCCAGGTGCCCGTGGCTGTGCCTGTGTGTGCCGAGTGTCTGCAGGACACTTGTGCCTGTGACTGCCCCGTGCCAGTGCCTGTGTCCTGTGCCCACGAGTGCCCCTTGCCTGTGCTCATGGGTGTCTTATGCCCGCAGGGGCCCTGTGTCTATGGATGCCTCATACCCATAGGTGCCCTGTGTCCGTGGGGTGCTCATGCCAATGGGTGCCCGAAGCCTTTGCGTGCCTTGTGCTCGTGGGTGCCCACATCCATGGGTGCCTCATGCCCATGAGTGCCCCATGCCTGGTAGTGGCTGGTGTCTGAGTGCTCCTGTCTCTGGGTGTCCCTGTCTGTGGGTGCCCCTGTCTGTGGGTGCTCTGTCTCCATAGGTGCCTTGTGCCTGTGGGTGCCCTGTGCCCATGGGTGCTTGGTGCCTCATGTCTGAGTGCCTGGTCCCTGTGGGTGCCCTGTGCCCACGAGTGCTCAGTGCCTGGTGTGTATAGGTGCCCTGTGCCCATGGGTGCTCGGTGCTTGGTGTCTGTAGGTGCCCTGTGCCCATGGGTGCTCAGTGCCTCATGTCTAAGTGCCTGGTGTCTGTAGGTGCCCTGTGCCCATGGGTGCTCAGTGCCTCATGTCTAAGTGCCTGGTGTCTGTAGGTGCCCTGTGCCCATGGGAGCTCGGTGCCTGGTGTCTGTAGGTGCCCTGTGCTCGGTGCTTGGTGTCTGCAGGTGCCCTGTGTCCGTGGGTGCTCTATGCCCGGTGGTGCCTGCCTCTGTGTGTGCCCATGCCCACGGGTGCCTGTTGCCCGTGCGTATCCCTCACTATGGGCTTGGTGTGCCCAGGGCTGATGTCAGTGTGCCCGACGGACGCCCTGTCGGTACGGCCGTGTGTCCGTATGGCCGTGCCGATCCCCA
>VWZI01010199.1:349992-429764 GCA_013396835.1 Psilopogon haemacephalus
CCGGGACCGGGACCAGGACCAGGACCAGGACCGGAGCCGGTGCCAGTGCCCCGGGGGCGGCGGGCGCTGGGCTCCGCCGCGGCGGCCGGGGCCATGGAGCTGCAGGAGGCAGCGGGATCCGGCTCCCCGCTCCCAGCTTCCCGCTCGCCGCCGCCGGGACGTCTGGAGCTCGGGGCGGGGGGCGGCGGGTTCCGCCCGGCCCCGCTTCTCCGCCCCGCCCGGCCCCGGCCGCGGCCCCGCGGGAGGGCGGAGCGCCGGGATGGCGGGGAACGGGGCGGAGGGTGGGGGTACAGAGGCACGGGATCCCCTCCTGCTCCTCCCCGGGGCTGCCGCCGCCGCCGCCGCTTCCCGGCCGTGGGAAAGTTGCGATCGCTCCGCGGGGCTCGGTGAGGTTTTCCCGGCCGGGAGCGGGGCTGGAGCTGTGGAGCGGCGTTGGGGGAGGAACGCGGGCGGCCGCCGGGTTCACATCCCCAGCCCTGTGTCGGGTCCCCGCTCTGCTGCGCTAAGCCCCCTGCGCAAGCCGAGACCTTCCCCAAGTACCCGGGGGGATGCTCGGGGTGCAGGGACACCCACGGCACAGCCCCCCCGGCTCCGTGGGCCCTGCAGATCCCACTTCTCCCAGTCAGGCCACTATGCACCAGTTCTGGACTTGGAAGGAGTTTCCCTTTCCAGCTGTGAGAGCGCAGGGAGGGGTAGCATTGCCCTGAGTTAACTCTGGCAGCCAAGGCGTTTGATGCAGCCCCCACCCTGCAGACAGCATCTAAAGCCGGTTCCAGAGGCACTTTCTCCCCCAGGCAAGGCACAGAGAGAGATTCTGCTCGGCTCCGAGTGCGGTGTTTTGCTTTTCCTTCTCTGAATCTCCCAAAGAGACACACGCAGATCTCTCATTATCCTCAGGGATCATCCTACCAGATCCCCACGTCCCTGTCCTCACATCCCCGCCCCAGCATCCCTGCATCCTCGTCCCCACATCCCCATCTCCACGTCCCCGTATCTCCATCTCCACATCTCCAACACACAGCTTCATCGTCACATCCCTACCTCTGCGTCCCCATTATCCCCATCCCTGCACCCCAACCCCTACATCTCTGTCCCTCCATTCCCATCCCCATATCCCCAACCCTGCATCATCGCATCTCCCTCCCTACAGCCCTACCCCAGTCTCCACATTCCCATCCCCACCTCTCCATCCTCACAGGGCAGCAAGCAGCACCCCTCAGGGCTGCATCCATGGGTGTCACATCAGGATGCTCTGACACCAGTGCCGGCAGCTTTCACCACCACACTCACACTCCATCGCAGTGGGCAGTGCTGAGCAGACTGGGCTCAGCTGTCCCTCCAACCCAGTGAGGTTCTGCAGGCAGAAGCTCCTCATGAGCCCCTCACTGAAAACACCCCAAGCTTGGCTCCCCCTTCCTCACCCTCTTGGTAGATCTCAGAGCAGCAACCCACACCCTACCGTCTCCAGGGACCACAACCCTGCAGTTCCCTGCGTGACTACACCCAAGAAAAGAGCTTTAGAGGAAACCTCAGGAACAGGGCACAGGACACCAAGTCCTCACCTGATTTTGGCAGAGGAGCAGCACCTGGTGAGGTGATGAGGCGAGAAAGAAAATCCTGATTCGTGGAGATGCTGTGTGGGGTCTTCTTCGTCTACACCCTGCAGCACTTGGGACACTTTGGAACTTCTTAGGTGCCAGGGGAGGGTGAGTGGGTTCAAGATTCCAGCTGTGCTGAACTGGAGCTGTACTGTGCTCATCCCAGGCAAGTGGCTGAGCACAACTGCCCAAGGAGGGATGTTTGACTTTGGCTTTTCCAAGTGACGCGTTCAAGGTCTCCCTTCGCTGCCACTGGAGACCATCTGGGCACTCCACGCTCCAGGAGAAATTACTGCTTTTGAGCAAAATTTGGTTTCTATTCAGAGGCTGTACCTGTGCCAGGCCGAGCTGGCCAAAGAGCAGGAGGGGGAAGCGGCGAGAGCTCTGTGCTGGGAGTGAGGGGCAGCATGGGCAGGGAGGGGATGGGCAGTGCCAGAGCAGGAGGGGGAAGCAGCAAGAGCTCTGTGCTGGGAGTGAGGGGCAGCACGGGCAGGGAGGGGATGGGCAGTGCCAGAGCAGGTCAGTGCTCCCCAAGGGCACAGAGCTGCTCTGGCACTGCCCCTTCTCCAAAAGAGTTTTGCAGTTGCAGGCCTCCCAGTGCTGCTGGCCACCATTAAGGTGATAGAAGATGCTGGAGGCAGCTCAAGGGAGCAGCTTCCCAGGGTTCAAGGTGAACCAGGCAGGGGGCAAGGTCCTGCAGAGGAGGAAGAGCTCTGCCTGGCTCATCCACTCCCCTCATGGAGCAGGATGTGGGTGTTGCTGCTGCCTGTGTTCACACAGACAGTAGATCTTGCAGAGAGACAAAGAAAATAACCCACTGGGGGCAGAAAGGACAGCAGGGAGAGTGGGGGGAGGTGTCTCGGAGAGGAGGCTCTGGAGAGGAGCTCACAGCAAGACCAAAGACGTGCAGGATCAAAAGCTCTGAACACTCTTTCCAGTGTTCTAGGAGAGGGTGGGCAGTGGTTGCTCTTAGACATGTCTTGGATGAACAAGAAGAAGCAATAAGAAAAAGTACCAGCGTCACTGTCTCACTCCAGAGAGAGCAGAAATGGATCTCATGGAAATTGGGCACCTCCTCTTGACTCTGGGGGAGAGAGGAGATCTGCATCCACCTCGGTTCAAACTCTGGAGATCCTGGCCAAGGCTCCTCTGCTGTCTGAGGAGAAGACAGAGCCTGGACAGGAGGAACCATGTGGATGGAGGCAGGAGAACTAGACAGCGAGTGATCACAGCCAGGATCTGAGATCAGAGAGAAGGAATGTTGTTATGGAGAGGCTGAGCGCTCAGGGTGGGGATGACTCATGCTGGAGAACATACAGCTGTTGGAGCAGGACTTGGCACCAGCCCCTCAGCCTTCCCCATTAGCAGAGAGGGGAGAGAGGAGCCTCCAGGGTGTCTCTGATCTGGTGGAGGCAGCTGCCAACCTGTGCTGGAGGTGATGGGGAGGGGAACTCTGCTTGCCAAAGCAGGGTCATGGCTCGAGGAGGTATTTTGGGCAGCAAGCTCAGCGCTGAGGTTTCTTGCTAGCAGAGTCCCTCCTGGCTGAGGGACTTGCAGATCAGCTTCTGCTTTCAGCTGGGTTTGATGATGCTGCCCCAGGGAAAGGGGAGTCGGAGCAGTGGGGCTGGGATCATGCAATCATTGAACCACAGAATGGTTTGTGTTGGCAGGGACCTTAAAGATCACCTGCTTTTAACCCCCATGCCATGGGGTGGGGCTGGATGGGTCAGCTCTGTTCAGCCTCAGGGTCCAAAGCAGACAGAGAATCATAGAAGGGCTTTGGTTGGAAGAGACCTGTAGGATCATCATTAACCCAGCACTGCCAAGTCACCACCAAACCACATCACACACACATCCTCTACACAGCTTTGAAAACCCCTCCCCTAGGGATGGGGACTTCACCACTGCCCTGAGCAGCCTGTTCCAGGGCTTGGCAACCCTTCTGGGGAAGAAATTGTTCCTCATGTCCAAGCTAAACCTCCAGCGGTGCAACCTGAGGCTGTTCTCTCTTCCTCTGCTTTGCCCAGTAACACAGAAAGTGAGGCCCAGAGCAGGGCTGGCAGCAGAGTCAGCTGTGGAGGTTAAAAAGCCTCAGGACAGCTCTTGCTTGCTGCATCCTCAGCCCCGTGCCCGTGCTGGGAAGAGGCAGACCACTTTGTGGCTGGAAGCAATCTCCGGCTGAGGAGTCAGATCACCACCCCCTCCTGAGCTGCTGGCAGCCAGCACTTGTAGGGCATTCTTAGTCCATCCAGATTCCACTCAGCTTCCGTCCAGCTTCTATCCTGCTTCCACCCAGCTTCAATCCAGCTTCCACCCAGCTTCCATCCAGTTTCTCTGGATGAGGACTGCACCTCTGCTATGAGGACAGGCTGAGAGAGTTGGAGCTTTTCAGCCTGGAGAAGAGAAGGCTTCGAGGAGACCTTATAGTAACCTTCCAGTATCTGAAGGGGGCTACAGGAAGGCTGGGGAGGGACTATTCACAAGGTCTTGTAATGACAGGATGAGAGGGAATGGGTTCAAATTGGCAGAGGGGAGATTTGAACGGGATGTTAGGAGGAAGTTCTTCACAAGTGAGGGTCGCGAGACACTGGCACAGGTTGCCCAGGGAGGTTGTGGCTGCTCCCTCCCTGGAGGTGTTCAAGGCCAGGCTGGATGAGGCCTTGAGCCACCTGATCTAGTGGGAGGTGTCCCTGCCTATGGCACAGGGGGGTTGGAACTGGATAATCTTTAAGGTCTCTCCCAACCTAAACCATTCTATGATTCTGTCCAGCTTCCACCCAGCTTCTATCCAGCTTCTATCCCACTTACATGAAGCTTCCACCCAAGGGAGAGGCTGCAGCAGCTTCCTTAATATTCACAAGGTTGCTGCAGAGAGAAGAGGGCATAACCATTCCCCTCTGTCTGCTGATCCAAGGCAGGCAGGGAAGGAGCCACCAGGAGCAGGAGAATCAGCCAGCCTCTTCCCAAAGTCCCTTTCAGAGAGATTTTTCCTGCTTGGAAGCACCCACACTACCAGATCTCTGGTGCCACAGGACAGAGAGCTGGAGGGGCTGCCTGGGAGGTGTCCCTGTTTCAGCGGTTGGGTGAGGCAGCTGTAAATACAAACAGCCTGGTTATTAATCATCTCCTGCCAATGCAGAGCCTGGTACCTTTGTGTCCCTGGAAAAAAAGTAATTATCTCCGATTTTTCTGCAGGAAGCTGGAGAACTGGAGCTCTGAAAATGTCACCAGTCCCCCACGTGGAGGAAAACCTGCAGAATCTGACAGATTAATACCAGTTAACCCAATTTACAAACCCAGCCAGCCCGGACACCTTCCCAGAGCCTTGCAGGAAATCTCTCTTCTCTCTCTCCAGTGATTTCTAATCCAGCTTTGCACTGCTTTCCCCTGGATGGCACATGTCAGGCTGCTCCGGGTGATGCTGTAGGTCACTCCCTGCCCCCAGGAATGCTTGTGGAGGAGAGGAGGTGGGAGCTGATTTATGGCATCTCTCCTCTGCTGCCATGTAAAGCCATTCCTCCTCGCCCGGCCGGGCTCAGGGATTGCAGAGCTCCATGTAAAGAGTTCTTCCTTCCGTGCAAACAAGCCCCAAGAAAACGTTTTCCAGTCGAAGGGAATGTCAAGCTGATAACTCCGGGCCAAAAAGCAGAGCTCTGTCAAGTTTTATGCAACTGAAAGGCCACAGGAACACCTCCACTCTCGACACAAAACTCTTTGCCTGCTGCTGTTACGTTCCTGATGCTCCAGCAGCCACTCAGGGAGAGGAGGAGGAGGAGTGAGGAGGAAGACACTGCACTCCCGGGACCAGCAATAGCCAGAAGCCACTTGGCTGTTGTGTTTCCAGCTCCAACAGCACAGAGTTAGTAGGAGCTGGGGGAGGAAATCTGAACTGAGCCTGGGTTTAATCTCACCTAGCATCTCTTTAGAGCTGAACACACACTGTGTGTGGAACCACAGAGTGCCAGAGGGAAGGTGCTTGCTCCCATCCTGCATGCACCCACCACCCAGGCTGGGGTCAGGGCCCTAATTTTAAGCAGCCAGAAGCATTCAGGACAAGGAGGGGGTTTGCTTGATTTCCCTGCTGGAGTAACTACGTCTGGTCACAGAATCATAGAGTGGTTTGGGTTGGATGAGACCTTTAAGGCTCATCCAGTCCAACCCCCTCTGCAGTCAGCAGGGACATCCTCCACTGGACTAGGTTGCCCTACTGAGTCTCACCTTGAATACTTACAGAATCACAGAATGGTTTGGGTTGGAAGAGACCTCTAAGGCTCATCCAGTTCCAACCCCCCTGTGCCACAGGCAGGAATACCTCCCACTAGAACAGGTTGCTCAAGGCCTCATCCAACCTGGCCTTGAGCACCTCTAGGGAGGGAGCATCCACAGCCTCCCTGGGCAACCTGTGCCAGTGTTCCACCTCCCTCATGGTAAAGAACTTGTTCCTAACATCCAATCTAGATGTACTCTGCTCTAGCTTGCTTTGTTGGCTTGGTCACACAAGGGATGGAGATCAGACTCCTGATGGGAAGAAAGGACCATCTAGGAAGACTGGATATTAGAAAGAAATTATTTCCAGTGAGGGTGGTGAGACACTGGCACAGGTTGCCCAGGAAGGTCATGGATGCTTCTTCCCTCAAGGTGTTCAAGGCCAGGTTGGATGAGGCCTTGAGCAACCTGGGCTGGTGGGAGGTGTCCCTGTCAATGCCAGGGGGCTGGAGCTGGACGATCTTCAAGGTCCCTTTCCAACCCAAACCATCCTCTGAATCTATGAAGCCTTACCCCAAAATGCACCAAGAAGCTTGATCTTTGAGCTCTCCTCAAGATATTCCTGCATCATAATCTCTGGGTTTGTCATTTGGGTTATGTTCTAAATTACTAAGCATTAGTACTTGCTAGTGTTGAAGTAAGAAATAGAAAAGCTGGAGCAAAGTGCTTCAGCTGAAGCTGGGGGCTGGGATAGTTTGCAGAAATGCAATATTCAGAGATTGCCTTTTCATTTCAAAATGAGCCATAACAATTCCAGCTCCACACAGCTCCTGAGGGGAAGACAATTTGGATTTCCAACCCTCTCCTGCTCTGCTGGTGTGGGCAGGGGCAAGGCTCAGGGCAGGCTGAGCTCTGGCTGATGTCAGGCAGGGCAGCTTGGCCAAACCCCAGCAATTCAGGGACCTTGGTGATGTCTCATCCTATGGGAGAAATCCTGGAAGAGTCCAACAAACCCATCACTAATATGTTTGTCTGCTCCTTGGCCCAATCAGCTGCATCTCAGCATCTCCCAAATGTTAGTGCTTTTATCCATGGCCCTGCTTCAGATAACAGCAACCTGGTCTAGTGGAAGCTGTCTCTGCCCCTGGCAGGGGGTTGGAACTAGATGATCTCCAAGATCTCTACCATCCCAAACCCTTCTGTGAACATTCTGGAGCACAGGCAGGGGGTGGAGACTGCGGGAGGAGGGAGGACTTGGGCTAAGGACCTCAGAAAAGGACTTAAACCCAATCTGAAGCTCAGACACAAAGCTTTCTTGATTCGGGTTCATCCCTGGCTACAAGCTCGTCCTCTGCAGTCCTTTCCTTGACAGATTTGTATCCCCCCCCCACCCACACCGCTCTGCAGGCGCAAAGCTGCCACGAGCAAAGAGCATCTCTCACTTCCCAGGGCTTGGGAGGATGCAAAATGCTCCCACGCAGCTCCCTGCCATGCTCCCAGCAGGGTAGCCCCCCAAAGGGTCTCAGCAGGAGATTTCAGCCTTACAACACCAGAACCTCAGCACGGTCCTACCAATCCTTCCTGTCCCACCCTCAGCCATCAGCCCGACAGCAGCCCTGGAGCTGTGCCCTGCTTGTGTTTAAAGGTGGTGGTGGTGGTGGTGCAGGGGAAGGGTGGGGGGCAGAGCAGGCTGATGGGTCTGAAGCTAAGAGAGAGCCAAAGGCATTTCACAGCATCTTTCAGGGAGCTCATTTCCCTCTGGCCAGCTCAGCTGTGGAGGCTTGTCTCAGACACCTGATTTCCCCTTCTCTAGAAAGGTTCTGGGGACCCCCCCCTGGCTGTTCGGTGAGATGTGGTGACTTCATCAAGGGCCACAGGGTTTATGTTGGGCTGGGATTCACTCAAGGGGCCAGTTCCCACCCAAAGCACCCCACTGCCACCCAAAGCAAGCCAGAGCAGAGCTTCTTTGCCATATGGAGCGGCCAGGGAGCAGCTGGCAGGGAGGCAGCCACAGAGTTTCATCTTGGCAATTTTCTTCTCCTCAGCGAGAAGACCAAGAGGAAGAAGCATCAGAGAAGGGACATTTGTTGGCATCTTTCTCCTTTCCTCTTGGAAAGGTCAGGTGCTGAGGGTGGAAACCTGACACAGGAATTACCTGGGCTCCAGCATCTCACTGTGCTTGACCTTCCACAGATTGAGCAGAGCAAGGAGAGCTATTAATGCTAATGGGTGGGAAGTGGCCATGAATAAATCAGCAGCATCTTTCCAGCCATCAAAGCCTGAAACCTTCCAAGCATGGAGTGAGCAGCAGAGGGGATGTCAAGCCAACCTGTTCGGCATCTCCATCTGATGCTGTTGCCTACAAACTCAGGAGACTTGGTCCCGTGGACCTCCTCCCTGATGGGAATTTGGACCTGAGCCCTCAGCCCTGTGCAGAAAGCCCCTTCCGAGGCCACCCCTGAAGATGAGTCAGAGAAGCCTTTCACTTCTGAACACCTCCAGGCTGGATCTGGGCAGGGTTTCACATTTGTCCTGCCCTTTTGATGCCACTGACAGGAGAGAAAATGCAGGAAGACATCACCAGTTCCAACCTCCCTTTAACCAGACACATCCTTCTACCTCCAGCCTGGCCTCTGTAATCCCAAATCCTGGGTATTAGGCACTTAATCTTGCATTTTATCATCTCTCCTCTTACAAGGGGTCTGAAATTAAAAGGAAAGCAGGGAAAAGCTGAGCCTCCCTGGGTTCAGCTGGTTCTGGCTGGCGGATAAGGAGGAAGGAAGGAGAAAAATCACAGCAGGTTCTTCCGCTGCCTCTCCTCGGCACTTCCCAGGCAGCCACAACTGTTCCTGGAGAGGGGAAGTGATGCAGCATCAGAAGAGGGAGGGGAAAAAATGCCTCTTCCCCGGACAGAGGAGGAACTGGTTCCCATGTCTTAGCTGAGCAGCTCCGTGGAACACAGCCAGCAGCCTGGGCTGGGGCCTATGGAGATGGTGTTCTATGATGCAAACTGGGATGTGGGAAGGAGAGGAGCTGAGGAGTGACACGGACTGAGGAGTGACACAGACCAGTCAGGGGTTTCATACCTTTGATGTCTTCTCTTACCTTGCAGGAGGGCTGGAGGCATTGCCCCTGCCCAGGTTGGTGCTGGGGTAGGTCCTGGTTGGGCTGTGAGCAGAGCTGGTGCTGAGCACTGGCAGTGGGATGAGCTGTGGACAGCCTGAGGGGACGTGGAGCAATCAGCTGGGGGCAGGGATCCCCATGTGCAAGCACTGGGAGCTGGCAGCAGTGTGGGTTCAGCTGCAGCTCCCAGCACAGGTCCCAGCTCAGCTCTGCTGATGCCCTCCAGGTCCCAGGATGTAAAAAATCCCATTCCCTGCTCCCAGTCCACTACACACCCTCTGGACCTCTCCAGAAGAGAAGTCCTGATGCAGGACACCTCACCATGACTGCCATGTCAGCAGTCACCCCAGATCTAACCAGTGCTCACCAGGCATGGAGCTTCTCTGGCTCATTAATGCACTTGATCATTACTGGCAGAATGGAGAGATTTTAATTGCATTTTCTCACCCCATCCTGAACTGGGACCTCAACTGAAATACGAAGCTGCACCTCAAATCCTGGGTTCAATTTTGGGCCCTTCACCCCAAGAAGGACATTGAGGAGCTGGAGCAGGTCCAGAGAAGGGCTACAAAGCTGGTGAGGGGGCTGGAGAACAGGGCTGGGGAGGAGCAGCTGAGGGAGCTGGGGGTGTTTAGCCTGGAGAAAAGGAGGCTGAGAGGAGACTTTCTGATTCTCTACAGCTCCCTGAAAGGAGGTTAGAAGCAGGTAAGGGTTGATCTCTTCTCCCAAGGAAACAAGCAAGAAGACAAGAAGAAATAGTCTCCAGCTGCAGCAGGGGAGGTTTAAGTTGGACATGAGGAACAAAATTTCTTCCTTATAAGAGTTGTCAAGGCCTGGACCAGGCTGCCCAGGGCAGAGGTGGAGTCCTCATTGCTGGAAGGCCATGGAGATGTGGTGCTGAGGGCCATGGTTTAGTGGTGGCCTGGCAGTGCTGGGTTCATGGTTGGGCTGGATGATCTCAAAGGTCTCTTCCAACCACAGCCACCCTACAGTCTATCAGCAACAGGGATGTACCTTCAGTATGCTGTTTTCTAGACCCAAAGAAGCAGATTCACAGCTGATGGGGTACAAGAAAAGCCCAGGTGGTGAAGCTGTGACCTCACTTGTCCACATTAGCCAGGACAAAGCACAATGTTGGAGCTCCACCACCCCCCAGCACCCACCAGCAGCTGCTGGGGAAGGTCACTGGGAACCACTGGCTAGGATGATGCAAACTTTCATGACTGGCAGCTTGCAGGAACTGCTGAATCTCCCTGGGAAGAAGATGAATTTGGGAAGAACTCTGCACACTTAAAAGAATAATGCAACTGCCAAGCACTTAACAGAGCCTGGAGAAATGGAAGCGACAGCTGGAGCTTACCCAGGTAAAACTGCCAGAGCAGAGGCTCTGGGGACAGGAGAGGAGCTCCAGGATAAAGTAGGACACTTTCAGACTCCAATCTGTGAGGTCTTGCCCTGTGTGGGTGTGCAGAGGGAGTTGTGGCTTTGGAGATGGGGCAAGGGGGCTGGATGGGACCTCTCTCACCAGGCTGAAGCTCTGCAGCGTTCACAGGTCAGTTGCACTTGTGGGACCTTGTCCTTGCTTCCCACCCCATCACAGGCACTCCTGGTGATAAAAGAGCCAGAAATGTGCAGTTTGAGGCCACCAAAGTGGCGAAGCACCCTCCAGCAGCCATCCTGCTACCCCACACTAGCTCCTTGCTAACGACTGCAATCAAGATTAAAGTCAGAATTTTTTGCAGCAAATGCATTTTCACCTTAAAGAGAGAAGAAGGGAGGCAAAAAAGAGTGTGATGGATGAACCCTGCTCTCTTTCATCTTCACACTGAGTTTCCCTCGCTCTGCCTCTCCTCCAGTGCTGACCTCAGCCTCCTCCACATCCATGTCAGGAGCTGGTGCCCATCCAGCACCTCTTGCAGGGCACCTTATAAATACCCACCCCAAGGCTCAGCACCAGCACAGATCACTCACAAATGAAGGGAAGAACAGCATCTGCCTGGGGGTCAAACAAAGCTCCTCCTGTCACGGGGCCACTAAACCATATCCCAAAGTGCCACGACACACAGAGACAGACAGACAGACTCAGAGAGACAGACAGACAGACAGACGCACACGCACAGACACGCCAAGACAGACACACAGATGGACAGACACACACAGACAGACACACAGACACATACAGACACACACACAGAGACAGACAAATAAGACTCACACACACACACACAGACAGACTCACAGACACAGACAGACACAGACACACACACATGCTCAGACAGACAGACACACAGAGAGACAGACAAATAAGACTCACACACACAGACAGACACACAGACACACACTCAGACAGACACAGACTGACACACAAAGACAGACACACACACAGAGACAGACTCACAGACACAGACAGACACACACACAGAGACAAACAGACACACACAAACTCAGACTCTCTCATGCAGACAGACACACAGACACACATAGACTCACACACACACACATGCTCAGACAGACAGACACACAGACTCACACACACAGACTGACACACACAGAGAAAGACACACATAGACTCTCTCACACAGATTCACACAGACAGACAGACAGACAGACAGACAGACAGACAGACAGACACGGAGCCATTCTGCCCTCTCCCCTGCCAGCCTCTTGCCCTTCTTGCTGCTGCCAAACCCCCAGATGGCAGTGAGCAGCCAGAGCCAGGCTGCCTCCCCCAAAGGAGCCCAACTTGAGCCCTCCCAGCCAAAGCATGGCTCAGCCTTTCCCTGCTCTCTTCTGTGACCCAGTTCTCAGGGACAGACACCCAAAAGCTGCTCTCCAGACCCTGGGAGCAGCCCTGCTGAGCTCTCACTCTCCCAGGACAGGGCTGGAGGCTGCAGTCAGGCTGCTGGTGGGGTTGTTCTGTGAGCAGAGCCAGCAATGCTGTTTGCAATTAGCACAGCACAGCTCTTCCCTTTTCAAGGTCTTGCCTCTGGTCCTCAGCAAACTTCAAAGCCCTTGGTTGGAGTTTGCTGGCACAGGGTGAGCTTTAACCCCCTCCTCTCCAAAAACCTCACTGGAAAGGACTCAGCTGGTGGGGGCTGATGGTATGGAGCAGAGGAGAGGAGGCTGAATGCAGAGAGAGGAATCCAGGAGGTGAAATAACTGCAGTTAGAGAGCCTTGGTGAGGAGTTTCACCCAGACAACACCAAGCCTTGCACAGCCCAGCCCTGGCCACACACATGTCTGTATACATTGCACCAGCACAGGTGAGGAGAGGCTGGAAAGGAGCTCTGCAGAGCAGGACCTGGGAGTGCTGGGGGGGAACAAGTTGCCCTCACAGCCAGAAAGGAAAATGCTCTCCTGGGAGGCATGAAGAAGAGTGTGGGCAGCAGATCTAGGGAGGTTCTCTTTTCCTTCTGCTCTGCTCGAGGGAGGACCATTGGTGTAATGGGTCCAGTTCTGAGCTCCCCAGTTCAAGACAGGGAGGGAACTACTGAAGAGAGTCCAGCAGAGGCTACAAAGATGCTGAAGGGATTGGAGCATCTTTGTGAGGAGGAAAGGCTGAGAGCCCTGAGGCTGTTGAGCCTGGGGAAGAGCAGCCTGAGAGGGGATCTGAGCAATGCTCAGCAAGAGCTAAAGGGTGGGGAAGTGCCCTCCCCATCCCTTGGGAAAGCTGGAAACCCTCTGTGGTCACAGGCTGAGAGAGCTGGGGTTGTTCAGTCTGGAGAAGGCTCCAAGGAGTCCTGGTGGCCTTTCAGTGCTTAAAGGGACTGATGAGAAAGCTGGGGACAGCCTTTTGAGCAGTAGCAGTGCCTGCTGTGACAGGACAAGAGGTGATGGTCTGAACTAGAAGAGGGAGATTCAGACTGGAGAGAAGACTTTTACACTTTTTTCTTTTTTTTTTTCTAATCCCATTGAGGGTGGTGAGAACCTGTCCCAATTTGCCCAGAGAGGTGGGAGATGCCCATCCCTGGAACCACTCCAGGCCAGGCTGTCTGGGGCTGTGAGCTGCTCTGGTTGCAGATGTCCCTACCCATGGCAAGGTGTGGAGGGGTTGGAAGCACAGATGAGCTTTAAGGTCCCTTTCAACACAAAGCAGCAGTCTGTGATTCTACGACTCAAAGGTCTGGAGGCCTGCTGACTCCTGGGGGAGGCTCTCCAGCCCTCTGCTCCTCTTCAGCTTCCTAACCTCCACGGGTGAGACTTTTTCCTGCAGATATTTATGGCTCTTTCATGTTGCTCTCCATGTCCCACTGAATATTGCATGTGCTCTCGTTCCCCGAGGACCAATAGTCTGAAGGAAGCTGAGTCCTTGCAGGCTCTTCTAGAGCTGCTAAGTGGCACCTCCTCTCCTGCCCAGCAGGATGGCATCACTGCCTTTGCCACTGATTGTATTTGCAGGCACTTTGGGGTGTGATTATTATTATTATTATTATTATTAGCTGAAACTTGTCAAGGAGTCAAGCCCGAGGAGCGTCTCTGGGGGCAGCAGTTGAAAAAAAAAACAACTCAAAGCAGCCTCTTGCCTTCTCCTGGGGGCAAAGTGTTGGGAGGCTCAGTGCAAGCTGGGTGGTGGCAGGGATCTGAGCCACTCATGAAAGGGGCTGAGCCATCTGACCCCTTTTTTTTCCCCCCCCATCCCCCCCTGCCATGGGGTATTTAGCTGGGATCCTAACCAAGAAGCAATCCCAAGCACAAATCCAGGCTGGCTTTGCAGAGGACTTGGGGGTGCTGGTGGATGAAAAGTTGGCCATGAGGTGGCACTGAGTGCTGCCAGCCCAGAGTCACTCTATCCTGGGCTGATCCCCAGCAGCATGGGCAGCAGGGGCAGGGAGGGGATTCTGCCCCTCTACTGTGCTCTGCTGAGTGCTGGGGCAGCTCTGGAGTCCCCAGCACAGCACAGACCTGTTGGAGTGGGGCCAGAGCAGTGCTGGCAGGGCTGGAAGGGCTCTGATGTGAGGCCAGGCTGAGAGAGCTGAGATTGTTCAGCATGGAGAAGAGAAGGCTCCAGTGAGACCTTCTGGTGGCCTTTCAATGCTCAAAGAGCATGATCAGAAAGCTGAGGACAGGACAAGGGCTGATGGTTTGAACCAGAAGAAGGAAATTCAGGCTGGAGAAAAAGAAGAAATGTTTCTGCTGAGGGTGAGAGTCTGTCCCAGGCTGCCCAGAGAGGTGGGAGATGCCCATCCCTGGAACCACTCCAGCTGTCTGGGGCTCTGAGCAACCTGCTCTGGTTGCAGATGTCACTGCTAAATGCACTGGCATTGAACTGGATGAGCTTTAAAGGTCTCTTCCCAACCAGACAAGCACTAGAAGCTAAAAAACAGGATGAAAAAGAGGCAAGAAGCAGGCAGGGGAGGAGATGTGCAGGTCCAAAGGGAAGTTAGGGAATCTGTGCCATGCTGCAGGGGCCTTGCAAAGCTTCCACTGCTTACAGAGATCATTATCCTAATTTATGGAGATCCACACTTGCACCAGAGGAACTTAGGAACTAATTAAAGAGTAACCAAAGAAGAGCCTTGGCCTGGGCTCCTACCCAGAGAGAAGAAATTCCTGGGAAGCAGCAGTCACATCCTGAGAGGGAGCTCAGCTGCTGGAGTGCTGCTTTCCTCTGCCTGCTGCTTAATCTTCCTGGAGACGATGGTGAAATTCGGGATGGTCTTCTGGAGAAAAGGGACAGGAATCAGCTGGCAAAGCCTGGAGCCGTCCCGAGGCAGCAGCCTGAGCTCCTCTGGCTTCTCAGCGAGGCAGAATGGGATCCAGGGGAAAGGCATCAGCTGAGGAGCGATGGCTTCTGACACCACATGAAGCAGAAGACTTGGAGTTGGTCTCCGGGTGACTGTCGTCGAGATGCAAAGCAGGGGAGGAAAAAGGAGGTGCCACGAGGGAGAGGAATTCACTAACCCTGCTAAAGGGAAGGGGCAGGAGCAATTACAGACCCAGCTCGAACAGGCAGGGCCATAATTAACACTCTGCCAAGGGCTCAAGTGGTGATTTTATGAGTCCTGCTGAAGCCAAGCTCCCAAAGGAGCATCAAAGTGGTTTGGGTTTGTTGGTGGGTTTTTTTTTGTTTTTTTTTTTTCTTTTCTTTTCATCCTTTTGGGACTGTTTCATGATCTCACATCCAACTATTGATTTTTCTTCCCATCTATGGATTTACGCTGAGCTGCCTGAGCAGCACTGAATTAATTGACCCCTCCTGCCCTGAGAAGAAGGAGCTTCAACACAGCTCATCTTTGGGACCACTTGAGCCTTGTGCCCATATCACCAACTCCTGCAGCAGCTGAGGATGTTCCCCAGCTGAAGGTTTCCTGAAGTTACCCAGCCCTTGCTGACCATCAGAGGAGCTTTTCTAGGTTAATCATGCCCTGAGCCTATGCAGGCAGGCATGAGGGAAGGGAGAGGAGAAAACTCCTTCCCTCTTAATGGAATTCCACAGGAGATAAATGCCAGGGAGACATAGAATGGTTTAGGTTGGAAGGGAACTCAAAGCTCAGCCAGTTCCAACCCCTCCTGTGCCATAGGCAGAGACACCTCTCACTAGAACAGGTCACTCAAGGACTCATCCAACCTGGCCTTCAACACCTCCAGGTAGGCTGTGAAGCACAGAATCTTTGATCACATTCTCTGATTCTGTGCTCCACAACCTCCCTGGGCAACCTGTGCCAGTGTCTCTCCACCCTCACTGCAAAGAACTCCTTCCTAACATCCAGTTTCAATCTCCCCTCTGACAATTCAAACCCATTCCTCCTCCTCCTGTCATCACCAGCCCTTGTCAATAGTTCCTCCACAGCCCTCCTGTAGCCCCCTTCAGATACTGGAAGGTTGCTCTAAGGTCTCCTGGAAGTCTTCTCTTCTCCAGGCTGCAGAGCCCCAACTCTCTGTGCCTGTGCTCACAGCAGAGCTGCTGCAGCCCTCTCAGCATCTTGGTGGCCTCCTCTGGACTGGCTCCAACACTTCCATGTCCTGCTTGTGTCGGGGGCTCCAAAAGGGGCTCTGTGGGGACATCTCATAGATCTCACCTGTGGGGGATTCAGCACTTCTGACCTCAGCCATGGGAAGTCAGCTCTCCTCTGGGCTCTTCCAAGGAGCCACAAGAACCGGAGACAGGACTCAAGGTGTGGCTGGGTACAGGATGCCTCAGACAAGATGTGCAGCTGATGGCAGTCAAAAGGAATTATCCTTCTGGCATTGCCCTGGACCACAGGAGGCCACACAAAGCCTGTCCTCCTGTCCTGTCTCATCTCCCTCTCTCCTGCACGTGCCCAGGGGATGCAGGCTGACAGCACTGGCATGCAGCAGGGCTGGGGCTGGAGCTGCTGTCCTCGCTTGCCCTGCAGCTGAGCACTCCCAGCAGACAGGTCTCCACCCATCTGGATGATGCTTCCTCCACAAAGCACATCATGGGCAAGAGCAATGATGGTCCCTCAGGGTCCAAAGCTGTTTGGTTTGAGAAGGCTGCAGCGAGGGTAAGGGGAGGTAAAGCTGCATCTCTGCAGAGCATCTCTGCCACAGGCAGGTCCTACCCTGGGGGATCAACAGAAGACTTTTGTTTTCTTTATCCCTTCCAGTAATTAATCAATTTTACAGCTAAACAAAGCTGCCTCCTTTGAAGGGGAGGTCTCCTACTTTAAATCTTGTTTCAGAGATGATCCTAACCAGATGTGTCCTCTTAAAGGGCTGCAGTTGCTACTGCTCTGGCTTGAAGGCTCTGGAAGATCAAATATTGCTCTGAGAATTCACTTCACCACATCACACTCCTCATCTACCAATTCCCACCATCCCAAAAGGCTTCCCAGCTTTTCCCACTGAGGAACCTCACACAGGCAAAAGCAAAAGCCACCTGGGTGACTGAAAGCTCCTCTGGAGGAGGTGGGCAGCAGCACCCACCAGAAGCTCCCTTGCCCCACCATAAAGGCTGTGATACTCCAGTAACACCTAAAACAAGAGCCAAGGATCATGGCTGACTTCTTCTGCCATGCCAAGAGCCTCCAGCTGGGGTGGATAATGTGGTTGGGGCAGGGGGGGGGGTGGATATTAGCATTTTCATAGAATCATAGAATGGTTTAGGTTCCAACCCCCCTGTGCCATAGGCAGGGACACCTCCCACTAGATCAGTACACTCAAGACCTCATCCAGCCTGGCCTTGAACACCTCCAGGGAGGGAGCAGCCACAACCTCCCTGGGCAACCTGTTCCAGTGTCTCCTCCTGGTCACCATCATGGCTATGAGTGGCCAGGGATCATTTGGTAACCATCTGTGCTCACCTCCAGCCTTTTGCTTTGCATTGCTCGGGGCAAAGTCTCTGCATCTTGATCCCGTCTGGTAGAAGGTTCCTTGGCTCCATGATCAGAAGCCCCAGCCCAAGTTCATAAAGGTTTTCACTCTGTAGTAGAGGTGGAGTTGCTTACCACATCCAGGCAGGACCAGAGAAAGAGAGAGGAAAAACAACCCAGGGAGAAGCACAGGGAAGGTGCTGCTGAGCTGGGGAGAATAATCAGGTTAATTGTTCCAGCACATGGTGCTCTGGCACAGAGCAAGAAGGAGGGAGGGGGAAAAAAAAGAAATCCATTTCCCGGGGAAAAACAAGAAATGAATCAAAGATTCAATTGCTGTGTTTCTTCTGAAATGTGGTGTGCTTGAAAATTCCCCCACCCCTGAAAACCCAGAGAGCAAAGACCTCCCTCAGCCACTGGCCAGCAGCAGAAATGTGCTTGGGAAAAGGGAAATTTATGTCTGAGCCTTTCCCTGGCTTTTCTCACTCCCACCCCTAAGAGAGATGAGTTCAGGATGGTGCAAAAAGCCTTCTAGAGACTCATTGAGCAGTTGTGTGGTCCCACTTGGTAAGGCAGAGACATGCCAGAGCTTCCCTGCTGCCAGGGATAACACAGCCCAGAGCTGCCTGCCCCTGGATACCTGAGCCCAGAGCGGAAAAGCTTCGTTCCAGCTCCAGACTGCTGCATGAAGAGGAGGCCTTTAGGCAACCCTGAGCTGCTGCCTCCCAGCACAGCCTGGAAATCAGCTGAGTTTGGAACTACCTTAGAATTGTTAAGGTTGGAAAAGACCTTCAGAAAAGACCTTAATGACAGGACGAGGGGGAATGGGTTCAAAGTGGCAGAGGGGAGATTTGAATGGGATGTTAGGAGGAAGTTCTTCACAGTGAGGGTGGTGAGACACTGGAACAGGTTGCCCAGGGAGGTTGTGGCTGCTCCCTCCCTGGATGTGCTCAAGGCCAGGCTGGATGAGGTCTTGAGCGACCTGATCTAGTGGGAGGTGTCCCTGCCTATGGCACAGCGGGGTTGGAACTGGATGATCTTTAAGGTCTCTTCCAACCTAAACCATTCTATGATTCGATGATCACTGAGTCCAACCACAACCCAACTACCATGACCACAAAACTGTATCTTGAAGCACCACATCTACATGTCCTTGAGCACCTCCAGGTCACAGGATGTCAGAGGTTGGAAAGGACCCAAAGAGATCATCCAGTCCAACTCCCCCTGCCACAGCAGGACCAGACAATCTAGCTCAGGGCACACAGGAACACATCCAGACAGGCCTGGAAAGACTCCACAGAACAAGTCTCCACAGCCTCTCTGGGCAGCCTGTGCCAATGCTCTGGGACCCTTCCAGGCAAGAATTTGCCTCTTGTGTTGAGCTGCAACCTCCTGTGCTGCAGTTTCCATCCATTGCTCCTTGTGCTATCCCAGGGAGCAGTGAGCAGAGCCTGTGCCCATCTCCTGACCCCCAGCCCTCAGATGGTTATAAACATTTATTAGATCCCCTCTCAATCTTCTCCAGACTAAGCAGCCCCACATCCCTCACCCTCTCCTCATCAGGCAGTGCTGCAGTCCCCTCAGCATCCTCATAGCCCTCTGCTGGACCTTCTCCAGCAGATCCCTGTCCTCTTCAATTGGGGAGACCAAAACTGTGTTCAACAACACACCAGGGATGGTGACTCCACCACCTCCCTGGGCAGCCTGTTCTGTAAATAGTTTTTTTCCCTAATATCCAACCTCTTTTTGGTCAGTATTGTTTTGCTTTGTTGTAACACCTCAGGCAACTGAAACCCAGAGCTGAAAGGGAGGTTGGACCACTTTCTGTGGGTGAAAAAGCTTCTTAAATGAACACTGCTGCAAAAAAAGCCTCTTTCTGGCCCCAAAGGTCCCCACACATGGGGGCATAAGCTTGAAAGTGTTGAAAGCCAGGTTGGATGAGACCTTGAGCAATGTGGCCTTAGTAGGAGGTCTCCCTGCACATGGCAGAGAGGTTGGGACTGGATGATCATAGAATCAGTCAGGGCTGGAAAGGACCACAAGGATCAGCCAGTCCCAACCCCCCTGCCATGCCCAGGGACACCCTACCCTAGATCAGGCTGCCCACAGCTTCTGCCAGCCTGGCCCCAAACACCTCCAGGGAAATAGCCCAAATCACCTCCTTGGGCAACCCATTCCAGGCTCTCACCACTCTCATGCTGAACAACTTCCTCCTCACATTCAGGCTGAATCTCCCCACCTCCAGCTTTGCTCCATTCCCCCCAGTCCTGCCACTCCCTGATAGTGTAAAAAGTCCCTCCCCAGCTTTTTTGTAGCCCCCTGCAGATTCTGGAAGTCCATAATAAGGTCACCTGGAAGCCTCCTCTTCTCCAAACTGCACAGCCCCAACTCTTTCAGTCTGTGCTCTTAGGAGAGGTGCTGCAGCCCTCTGAGCATCCTTGATGATCTTCAAGGTCCCTTCCAACCCAAAGCAGTCTGTGACTCTAGGGTCAAATTGACACTGGTGAAGTCATAACCTTGGATTTAAGGACAAACCACACTGCAAATGCAACACACCCACACAACTGAGGACACCAGTGCCATGCTCCAAGATGGGAACTGGCAGGGAAAGGGTTTGTTGGGGGGGCAGAGCTCTCCCCCAAGCCACCCTCATGCCAGCACCTCAGGGCTGCAGCATGGAGAAGATTTCTTGCACAAGACTTCAAGGCTGTTTCTCAGAGGAACAGCTGGAAATGCTCCAGCAGCAAATGTATCCATCTCCAAAAGGGAAAAAAGAAAAAAAAAAAAAATGTCTTGCTTACATTAACAGTGTCTGGGTGGTGAATAATGCAGAGAGGAGAGAGAGCATCGTGGGGTAATTAATAAACTGAGCTGTGCTTGGTGGCAAGGATGTAAGAAAGCATCAGGGAAAGTGCCAGGCAAAGGCAATAAATAGTGGAGCAAGAGCATTGCTTGGGGCAGGGACTGACACTTCTGCTGGCAGCTGGGGCACAGTGAGCACAGTGCCATGTCCCTCCCTGGGCAGAGCCTCGTCCTTGAACCCTTCCAGCCACTACATTTCTCTTTCCTGCCACCATTCTCTCTTGGTGTGCACACCTCCCTCACCAGGGCAACCCCAACCCAGCCCCGCAGCTGGGTCCAGTTCTGGGCTCCCAAACAGAAGAGAAAAAAGCAACTACTGGGAAGAATCCAAGAATCATAGAATGGGCTGGGCTGGAAGGGACCTCCAGAGGTCATCCAGTCCAACCCCCTCCCTCGACACACAGTCAGCAGGGACATCCCCAACTAGATCAGGTTGCTCAGAGCGCTGCTGAGCTTCACTTTGAGTATCTCCAGGGAAGGAGCCTCAATCAGAGAGTCCAGTGGAAGCTACAAAGAGCTGAGGGGCCTGGAGCATCTCTGTGAGGAGGAAAGGCTGAGAGCCCTGGGGCTGGTGAGCCTGGAGAGGAGCAGCACCAGAGGAGATCTGATCAATACTCAGTAACAGATAAAGGGTGGGAGCCAAGAGGGTGGAGCCAAACTCTTGTCAGTGGTGTCCAGGGACAGGACAAGGGGCAAAGGGCACAAACTAGAACTCAGGAGGTTTCAGTTGTGACTTAAGGAGAAAGTTCTTCGGTGTGAGGGTGCTGGAGCCCAGGAGCAGGCTGCCCAGAGAAGCTGTGAAGCCTCCTTCTCGGATATTCCAAACTCTCCCTGCTATTGTGATCCTGGGCAAGCTGCTGTGGGTGCCCTGCTTTAGCAGTGGGGGTTGGACTGGATGATCTCCATAGGTCATTTCCAATGCTCACCACGCTGGAATTCCATCCCCAGCTGTAAAGGCAGAGGATGCCAATAGACACAGCACAGCTGCCTTGCAAAACCCTTCAAGGGAGGAGATGGAGGAGAGGATGTGTGGTCACTTGCTTTATTGTGCAGGAGAAGTGCTGCACAGGGTGGAGGTGATGCTCTCCTCCCCCTTGCTGGCTCTGAGCTCATCAGCTACTTTTGCTCCTTTGGCCAACGTGGACACCAGTCTCAGTGAGAACAAAGGAGCTGCTCAAAGGGCAGCTGGAAGCTCTGTGCAAGCAATAAAGTCAACCAGCCCCTCCACCAGCAGGGCAGGTCACACCTTCCCTGATGGGAAACGAGCAAAGAAAGGCAACGAGTGAAGGTTCCTGTACCTACCTCAGCGCAGAGCTGGGGATCGCTTCCTCCATGGGGCAGAGCTGCTGGAGGGGAGGAGCAGGTCGAGGAGGATGAGCAAGGTGAGGTGGAGGAGGTCTCTGCTGGAGGTCCAGGCTAGGTGGTTCACTCGCCTGCTTCAATGGAGTGTGTGCAGATGTAAGCCTGAAGTGTAATCAGAAGGGGCTGAGACCTTCTGGGACAGGGAAAGTTTCAGGGATTTTGCTCAGGTGCCTTGAGTTGGTCTGAGAGGTGATGAGAGGAGAGATGCTGCTGAAGGATGATGCAATGAAGCAATGCAGGGGGCAGGTCCCTTCCACCCTTAAATCAGAGACTTCCAGCCCCTCCAAGTGAGTGTGCAAACCACCTCTGGGCGCTTGTGCAAGGGCCCTGGCTTGAGGCAAGAATCAATCAGAGCTGACCAGGGAACAACTCCAGCATCCAAGCAGGCAACAAAAAAAAAAGTGCCAGGTTTTTCCTGGCCAAGGAGAAATATGATATGGGACAAAATTTTTTTTTCCTCTGCCTGAGCAGAATAATCTGCAAATATCATCAACCATTTGGGTGATTAATGCACCCTGTGCTGCTAAGGCTTCTCCATCTACATATATTGGTTCAAAAAAAAAAACCAACCAAAAAAACAACCAAAAACTCCTTCCTTTCTGCAGAGAAATGCAGTGGAAGGACACAAAAGCAGCCACCCAGCAGAGCAAGCAAGATGTAATGTTCCCCAGCATGCCAGGAGCACCCCAGCTCACCAGGCTGGGATCTGATCACGGTAACAAAAGCAAACAACTCCTGGGTTTAAATAGAAGCAAAAAAAAAACAAACCACACAACCCCAAAACAAACCAACAACCAAACCTTGGAAGGGAAAAACCAACGAGAGCCAAGGAGAGGCAGTGTTTACCCTGCTTATGGGAGAGTTTTGAGACGAGGGCTGGGAGCCAGCTCTCCAATATTTTTAGTTCCAAGGTTTGTTGACCTCAGGCACCCAAGGCAAATCTGCAGCCTGGTGTCCTCCTGCCCAGCTTCTGGGTGATGTGCTGCCAGGTGCAGCTTGAGCTCCTCCCTCTGTCAGCAGCACCTCTGTGAGGATTGTGGAATGGTGGTGGTTGGAAGGGACCTCTGGAGATTACTCAAGCAACCCCCTCTGCTAAAGCAGGGCACCCACAGCAGCTTGCTCAGGATCATAATGGCATGGGGGGGTTGGAATCTCCTCAGACCCCACCTGGAATCCAGTGTGCAGTTCTGGAGTCCCCGACACAAGCAGGACATGGAAGTGTTGGAGCCAGTCCAGAGGAGGCCACCAAGATGCTGAGAGGGCTGCAGCAGCTCTGCTCTGAGGACAGGCTGAGAGAGTTTGGGCTCTGCAGCCTGGAGAAGAGAAGACTTCCAGGAGACCTTGGAGTGTCTGCATGGGGCTCTAGGAGGGCTGGGGAGGGACTACTGACAAGGTCTGATAATGACAGGAGAAGGAGGAACGGGTTTAAAGTGTCAGAGGGGAGATTGAAACTGGATGTTAGGAAGAATTTCTTTAGAGGGTGGTGAGACACTGGCATAGGTTATCCAGGGAGGTTGTGGAGCACAGAATCAGAGAATGTGATCAAAGATTCTGTGCTTCTGTGCTCCACAGCCTACCTGGAGGTGTTGAAGGTCAGGTTGGATGAGTCCTTGAGTGACCTGTTCTAGTGGGAGGTGTCTCTGCCTATGGCAGGGGGTTGGAACTGGCTGAGCTTTGAGTTCCCTTCCAACCTAAACCATTCTATGATTACCTGCAGGGCACCTGCAATGAAACTAGAGAGGGACCTTTTGCAAGGGCTTGTAGTGACAGGACAAGGGAAGAGGAAGATTTAGACTGCATTTTAAGAAGAAATTCTTTGCAGTGAAGGTGGGGAGACACTGGCACAGGTTGCCCAGGGCAGTCATGGATGCTCCTTCCCTGAAGGTGTTCAAGGCCAGGTTGGGTGAGGCTGGTAGGAGGTGTCCCTGCCCACGGCAAGAGGGTTGGAACTGGATGATCTCTAAGGTCCAGTCCAACCCAAAGCATTCTATGATTAACAGCATCAGCAGAGTACAGCCTGGAATTGGGGTTCAGGTACAGCCTCAGTGGATGATGCTGGCCAAGGCTGCTGCTGTCCTGTGTCCAAACCACAGAGAGTTCTGCCTGGTGATAAGAGACAGAGGAAGAAACTGCTGCCTGCTGCCCACTGCCAGCGTTAGGGGGAAGAAAAGAAGGGGACAAAGCTCTCTGCTGACCAACCCACCCCACTGACAGCCCTTCTGGGGCCTGCCCCAAGGCCAGAGAGCAGCAGCCAGGTTGCAACTTTATATTAATTTTATTCACATTTCCAGAAGGAAGCATCAGTGGAGCACAAAGTCAGGGCCAGTGTCAAAAACCCTCCTGGGTTTGTTTGGTTTAGAGCAGGCAAACATCTGAGAGGCTGGACCCAGGGGATGGGAGCACACTCCTGTTCCCTGCACGTGTCCCCAGTTCAAGTAAAGAGGAATTTCAGAAGTAAGCTAAGCCAGCTCCTCACATGACTGAGAGCATGTCAGAAACTTTAAAGCTTTCTGTGGGATAAATCCCTAAGCAGGGCATGAAAGTAGCAGGCAGGAAATCTTCTCCAGCTGAACTAGCTTATCCCCCAGGCTGGATGGTTCAGGGCTTTAGGGCTTTTTTTCCTCCTCCTTTCCTTCCCTTTGGTTTGTAGAGTTTTGCTATCAGTGTTGCCAAACCCTTCTCTCCCAACTTTAATGCAATTCATTACCCAGAGCAGAAATCTGCTGGTACTGGATTACAAGGCTGAGCATTGCTGATGCCACTGAGAAAGGTTAAACAGGACCCTCCCCCCTGGAGAAAAGGAGGCAAAATGTGATCCTGCTGGATTTCAAGCTGAGCACTGGTGACACCCCTGAGAAACATTAAACAGGACCTTCCAGGCAGGAGAAAAGGAGGCAGAATGTGATCCTGCTGGATGTCAGGCTGAGCACTGGTGACACCCCTGAGAAACATTAAACAGGACCTTCCAGGCAGGAGAAAAGGAGGCAGAATGTGATCCTGCTGGATGTCAGGCTGAGCACTGGTGACACCCCTGAGAAACATTAAACAGGACCTTCCAGGCAGGAGAAAAGGAGGCAAAATGTGACCCTGCTGGATTTCAGACTCAGGGACACAGGAACAGCAACAGAAAAAGAAAGCGTTCAGGAGTAAAGATCAGTTTTAATTGAGAACTGAGCCTTCCCCACCACAGCTCTGAGTGATAGCTTCAGCCAAGTGACTCCTGGGCTCCCTTGGGCCACCACCTGCCTCCTGCTGCCAACTCAGCAGCCCACAAGAGCCTCCCAGACCCGGGTGGCATTAACCAGTTTCGGCTTTGCTCACCACACAGCAACAACTTTTTGGCTTTCTGCTTCAAAGTGCACGTTTCCAATGACAACAAGAAGGCATCAGACAATCAAAGGCATCTGCAGCCCCCAGCTTGGGCCAAGGCAAAGGCAGAGGCTGGCAGCAGGGACACGTCCCCGAGCTGCCTGTGTCAGCAAGCACAGCAGCCGGGGCAAGCACGGGATGAATGCGTTAAGGGGGTAGAGGATGAGCCGAGTGGGCTTTGTCTTGTAAGTACTGGGGAATTGTAAGTGGGGCTGCTAAGACACTGGGAATGTTCCTGTCCCTGCCCCAGAGAAAAGTGGCAAGGTTTGAGGCCAAAGCAGCTATATTTGGGGGAAGGAGTACACTAAAGGATGTGTGCACATTCCTGCTTGCTCTGCAAAGACAATTATCGGGTTGCAAAAAAAAAACAAACAAAAAAAAAAAAGGCACAAGAAGCACATTCCTCCTCCTCCCAGCCCTCAAAGGGCTCCTCCTTCCTCCTCTGCTGAGAGCACTACACTCTCTCACTGAACACCCCTCCCAGTAAGGCGTTCTCAGCTCTGATCCAGCTGGCTTGGAAGCCTCAAGGATTAAAGATTTCTCTCTGTTCGAATAATTTCGGTGACGAGAATCTCGTTGCTTGCTTCTCTGCTTCTCTTCATCCTCTACCTATATATAGTAAAAGGAGATGAAATAATCTCCTGCGTTGCCTTCTCGCTGGAGGGGATCTGCTGTCCCCCAAAGGAAGGAGGTGAGCCAGAAAACCTGGCAGGACCTGCTTGCTAGGAGCAAGAGCAAGGTGAAGCCACCCTCACCCCTCCTGGCTGGGTGTCACAGCAGGGGACACTGGAGCAGGGAGGGCTTGGGGTTATTTAGCACGGTGGTGAAGAGCCAGGAATCAAAACAGTCCAGCCAAGCATCCTCTGTTCCAGTTGTCAGGAACCAATTTAGCTTCGCCTAGAAGGGGAGTTGTGTCAGAGCCCAGCACATGCCACTTGCAATCCCAGTCTGGGCACTGACACCGGAGGTGCAGAGGGGACGTAAAGGAACCTGACTCTTTGGTGAATAATCCTGCTTAGCCTCCTAAAATGTATTGCAATAAATTAAAACTCATACCTTAATTCATGCCTTTCAGTCCATAACACTGCATTAATTTACTCTCCTGCAGCTGCCTGGCCAATGTGTAATGTCTCAGCTATTAAATATCTCCCACCCCCACCCCTACCCCCCTATCCTATCTCTTCTCTGTGGAAGGCTTCGACTCCTCAACACCTTATATAAAAATACAAAGCATGGAGACAAATTGCTCTGTACACAGGACACAATGGCTTGGATTCTGCTCTGCTGGCAATTTTAAGGAACTTTAGTGCCTTAGGCAATCACAGGGAGCTCCTCAGCAGCTGGAAGGTAGGACAAAGGACATTCAGTGAGGAGGGAAGGAAGACCAAGAGAGTTCCTTGCGTCACCACACAGCCATGGACAGGGACAGTGTGTTCCTTCTGTGCCCAACGGCTCCAGGAGGAGCTGCAGGGCTGGGGGCTGCAGCGACAGCACTGGTGACAAAGATGCCAATTAGGAAGGAGTTTGAGGTCCCCACAGAGGGGTCACATCTTGTCATGCAGCACCCAGAGGCTGACGGCAGCTCTGCCTCCAGCAGCGCTGAGCACTCAGGGTTCACACAGACAGGGTTCAGCCTGGCAGCTCTGATGGGAGGAGGCGGAAAAGGCTTCCCTAGCTCAGCTGGGTCTAGCTGCACTCCAGAAAGCCAAACACCCATCAGGCAGAGTGGCCAGGGGAAGAGTTATGAGCTAGCCAGCTGCCAGGCACAGACAGGAACACTAAGCAGAGCCCCAGCAGGGCTCACTGCTTCTTCCAGGGCTTCCATTGGAAGAGGAGGGCTCTGGAATGGCAGTGTGGAAATCCTTCAGCAAGGGCATGGCAGCCCCAGGTGCTGCCATGAAGTGATGCTCTGAGTCTGAACAGAGCAGGAAATATTTCTGCTCCCTTCTGGAGGAGAGCACAGGCTGCATGCACAGGAATGCAGCCACAAGCTTTGCTTCCTCCCTGACACAGCTCAGCTCCCTTTGAGCACTCTTAGCTTGTTGTGCTGTCTGCTCTGACCCAGCTCCCCTTCAGTCTCACTCTCCTGTGTGCTTTGCCTGCCTGGCCACTAGACAGGCAGAGGTGCCCTGCTGTGACAGCTCAGTGACCCTTTGGTAGCACAGACCAGAGCCCACCTGGAGCCTGACGAGGCCAAAGCATTGCTCATGAGTTTTGACTGCTCAAAAAACAAAAGCCAAACTGTTTCCAGGGGCTCTATCTGCACCCCCAGGCATGTGCTGGCCACTGCTGGGTTTCCAACTCAACTTGGCTGACAGGGAAGAGGACAAGAAGGAATCCACCAAACTCCCACGTGCCCCTGATCGTGCCATTTTGCCACAGGGTGCTCCTGGACCAGGCAGCAGCTGCACAAAAGCACTGCTGGAAGAACTGCAACCAAAAGAAATATCTCAGTGCCCTGTGGAAGACATTTTGCATGAGAGATCTTTGCTCACCCACAGCCTGTCCACATGGGGTTTGTTTCCTGCTCTCAGGTGGCACAAAGGAGAACATTTTGCAGGAGACAAGCCATCAGTGATGAAGACCATTTTGCCTGTGCTACCTTTCTGCTGTGGCATCAGCAGCCCAGTAGCCAAAGGTATGAGAACAACTAGGACCAGAAGCTGGAGTTGGAAAATCAGTCCTGGAAAGGTCATCTCTTGAGTCACAGCGTGGAAGGATACAGGTGAGTTGCTCTGAAGTGCAGCTTTTTTCCTATTTCCTTACACCCAGAGGATAAATTAGCAGTGCTGGTGATCAGTCAAGTCTCTCTTTCAGGCACTATCACTGCAGGCAGCAGTCAGTGTACTCAAAGCTTGCCTCTTGCCACTTGCAGCTCCACCAACGTTACACCCCTGGAATTCCCCTTAGAACCGGAGGTTTCTTCTACATCTCCAAAAAGGAGATTGAATATAGCAAACCCAAGTTACAAAATAGAATAAGATCCTCTTCTTGGAAGTGAAGCTGCCCCAAATTCCAGACCGTGGCAGGATATTTCATGTCCTCCAAAACATCTTTATTACTATCCTACTTTAAAAAGACAAACCCAACATCTCTCCAAGTCCTACGCTGTCAGCGTCGGAATGCTCTCAGTTGAAGACCTGCCAGTTCCTCCTGGGCTCTGCCAAAGGGCTCCTCTCAGTTGTCTTCTGCAGTCTTGAACATGAGGATGGCATTGTAGATCTTCAGGGCAGGGCCCAGCTTGATCCCAAGTATTTTAACTAAGTCACTCTGGTTGAGGAGCAGGAAGGCTATCCCATCTATCTGCTAAAGGTTGGAAACACAAGGCAGGAGAGGCATTAGCAACAGGCAGGATCCTCCCTTCTGCTGCTTCAGTCACACCAGGCACTTGGAACTGAGGGATCCAAGGACAAACACAGCTCTGAAGACTGAAACTTTGCATTTCTCTCCCCCTCCCCCCCCCCATATGAAATCCCAGCCATGCTGCCTTTCCAAGGGTCTTTGACCTCATCCACAGATGGAAGGGACAATCAAAAGTGATCCTGCCCAACCCCCTGCAGTGAGCAGACATCCCCAATGAGACAAGCTCTTTTCCTCCAAGCAGAGAAGCCTGAGTGAGATGTGATCTTGCCCAACCCCCTGCAGTGAGCAGAGACATCCCCCCAACTAGACCAGCAGCTCTTTTCCTCTAAGCAGAGAAGCCTGAGTGTGGGCAAGGCTTCTGGAAAGACCACGAGGAAGATGCTTGTTCATCAGATGTTCTGTTCTCTGTAATTGCGCTAAAAAGCCAACGACTGCCACAAATCCTAGGGCCTGTGCACAATCTGTGGCCAGAAATTAGATCAGAAAATCCAGAACATGAGTCTTCAGGAGGCAGCTAGCCAAGAATTAATAGATTACACTGGTCTAGGATGATTAGAAACATAGACTCACCATCCCCTGGTGCAGTCACACTGCAACTGCAGAGGCTTTTCAGACCCTCTTAAAGATGCTCAAGGTAAAATTTAAAGCCAAATGCCCTTTTTCTTCTCCTTTTTTTTTGGGGTCAACTCTGCTAAAAACCTTACAGATGGGGAAAATTCCTGAGATGTGAACTCCTGGCTACTCTCCCAACTAAAGACATGCTATGTCCAGAGACAGCAAGCCCCTGCTTAAAGGAAAACAGGAGGTTCTTGTGAAGCTGTTGTCAGTGACACTACATCAGTGTTGATAAAGATGTGCAGGGCAGTGTCAGGGGGACAGAGTCAGGCTCTGCTCACTGATGCCCAATGAAAGGTCAAGGGGCAATGGGTGCAAGCAGGAGCAGAGGAGGATCCACATGAACATAAGGAATGATTTTTCACTGAGAAGGTGACAGAGCCCTGGAGCAGGCTGCCCAGAGAGGCTGTGGAGCCTCCTTCACTGGAGGCATTCAAAACCCACCTGGATGCACTCCTGTCTGACCTGCTTTAGGTGATCTTGCTTTGGCATGGGGGGGTTGGACTGGATGAGCCTTCAAGGTCCTTTCCAACCCCTAACATTGTGTGACTCTGTGAAATGAGCTTGCTCAGCACGTGGTGAAAGAGATCATGTGCTGTATAAGCCAGGGCATTACAGAGACACTTAATCTGTCTGGATTTACACTCTCTTAATCCATCAGCAAGGAGAGAATTCAAAGTAAGCAAGGGAGAAAGCTGCTACCTTTGTAAGCATACAGGATGCTCTAGGCTGCAGTGAGTGGAACTGTAACATGTTCTTTTAACAGGAGGTTAGAAACTCCCTTGGCTTGACAAGAACATCCACAGAGACAACACAGATATAATTAATATAAACCTCAAAGGCCGCAGGGGAGAAGCCAAAGATGAATGGACACAGACAAATAGTTTGTGTCTCCCTAAGTTCTTTCACTGAAGCCCATTTACAGGGACTGACAATGACCAGCGGGCCTGGAGCACCTCTCCTACAAGACAGGCTGAGGGAGCTGGAGTTGTTCAGCCTGGAGAAGGCTCCAGGGAGACCTAATAGCAGCTTTCCAGTACCCAAAGGTGGCTGCAGAGGGACTGTTTGCACAGGCCTGCAGTGACAAGGCAAGGAGCAATGGTTTGAAATTGGAGCACATTTAGATTAGATGTCAGGAACAAGTTTTGCACCATGAAGGTGGTGGAACACTGGAAGAGGTTGCCCAGAGAGGTGGTTGAGGCCTCATCCCTGAAGATATTCAAGGTCAGGCTTGACAGGGCTCTGAGGGACCTGATCTAGTGGAAGATGTCTCTGCTGACTGCAGGGGATGACCTTTGGAGGTCATTTCCAACCCAAACCATTCTGTGATTCAACGTTCATCAGGCCAGCAGACAAACACAGGGCACCCAACTCACCTAGAGCAACAATTCCTCTGTTGCCCTCCCAGCTAGAACTTGTTTGGTGGAAGAGGAAATGCTGAATCAACTTGGGCAAAGACATAATTAAAGCACAGAGCTGGCAGGCAGCAGATTGGGTTTCTCCTTCTCTAACCTCAAGGACACTGTTTGGTAAGCTACTCAACCTCCCACTATGTGCACTGGAAGTGAGATTCATAGAATCATAGAATAGTTTAGGTTGGAAGAGACCTCAAAGATCATCCAGTTCCAACCCCCCTGTGCCATAGGCAGGGACACCTCCCACTAGAACAGGATGCTCAAGGCCTCATCCAGCCTGGCCTTGAACACCTCCAGGGAGGGAGCAGCCACAACCTCCCTGGGCAATCCTTGCATCTTATTTACGAGTCGGCACTGCTGCAACAGGCAATGTTCAGGAAAGCTTGAAAGAAATGGGAGTGCTGCTAAAATGCAGCAACACAGACTTGGGAGCAGCAGAATACTGCCACAGAGCTGGGAGCAGCAGCAAACTGCTGGAAAGCAGCCCTGCATTTTAAAATGCTTTTGTGTCCAACGTTATTACTATGATTCATTTTCACTGCATTGCCTCAAAGATGCTTATTTTAAGCAGACCTTCCCTGAACTGGACCCTAGAAACAGGCAGAGGATCACTGCCTGCACTTTATTACTCATTTCTTTGTTCCATCCTATTTGGATGGGTTTTAATAATCCTGTGCACAATTTGTTCTCTTCATCCCTAATGTAAGCAGCAACTTCTCCTGCTCCCCACCCCTCCCACCCCACCTCTCCCCAGCATGAGAAGTCTTTGAGGGATTTATTTATCCTAAACACAAGCACTCAGAGGGTTGATGACAGCTAATGGGCAACATGGGGTGGAGCTCAGCGGTCCTGTCACTTACACCTCAATTTTGGCCAAAGCTGAACTGCAAAAAGGGTTTGCATTCCAAACTGACACTTTGGGTCAAGCACAAATCTGAGGAACAACCCAAGTCCTTCTCAGATGGTGCCAGAAATCATCTTTTGGGGCTGCAGAAAGTCAGGTATTGAAACAGAACACGGGCAGGGTGCTCTCTGAACCAGAAGGCAGCCACTGTGTGCAGGACCTGTGGCTAGAAGCAAGCAAATACACTGTGAATGGTTGCCTTTGCTGCTTACATCTTGCCTCCCAAACTCTCACCTCTGAATAATCTTCACTAACCATCAGGATGCTACTTTTTAGCCTCAGCTACAGGGAAAGATTGGCTCGTTTGGGTAAATTCCACTGTTCTCACTCTGCTCCATGAACAGCAGTGCCCTGGAGTTACACCACCAACTGCTCTCCTCACAAGCCTCCATTGCTTTTCATTTTCTTAGAGTTGTTTGGTTTGGAAAGGACTTTAAAAATCCTCGAGTTCCAACCAGCTGCCATGGGCAAGAACATTTTCTACTAGACCAGGTTGCTCAAGGCTGTCCACCCTGGCCCTACACACTTGGAGCCTCCACAGCTTCTCTGGGCAACCTGTTCCAGTGCCTCACTACCCTCAAGGGGGAGAATTTTTTCCTCTTCCAGTTTGAAGCCATTGCCCCTTGGCCTATCACTACAAGCCCTTGTCAAAAGTCCCTCACCAGCTCTTCTGTAGCCCACTTCATATACTGGAAGACTGCTCTAAGGTCTCCCTGCAGCCTTCTCCAGGCTGAACAGCCACAACTCTCTCAGCCTGCCCTCAGAGCAGAAGGGTTCCAGCCCTCTGATCATCTTAGTGGCCTCCTCTGAACCCACTCTAACAACTCCATGTCCTTCTTGAGTTGGGGGTTCAAGCTGGACCCCAGCATTGCAGGTGAGGTCTCAGCAATGCGGAGCAGAGGAGCAGCAGAATCCTTTCCCTTCCCCTCTTTTGTCCGTGTCTGCTTTAAAAGACAGGAAAACAAAATACAGATACATAAATCCCATCAAGTGCATCACAGCCTGATTCATCCTGAAAGGCAGCCAGCTCTGGGGAGCAGTCATCTATCAAAATCCTGCCCTTTACAGTCACTGCCATGTGCAGTGCTTTGCCTGGGTCTAAACCAGACGATCACTCATGGGCTGTGCTGCGCTGATGCTGTGGGAGCCCTTTTGTTTCACTGCTGCATTGAATTCTTTGCAATTTAACTCCAAAAACAGAGGGAGTTTGGCTTCGTTTCCCTCTTTTGCCCCTGTGTGTTTTAAAAGTTTGACCTTGAGCTAGTGCTGATTGTGGAATGTCCTAAGGTTCTGCTTATGGGAGGCATCAGCGCCCTGCACACCAGGTCCTTGCAGATCGCTACCACCAGAGCTTGTAGATGCCAGAGGGGGAGGGATGTCTGTGGCAATTAATCAGGAGCTCCTCATGAAGAGCCTCCAAGTCATGCCTGCAAAATGACTGGAAGCTGAAGCACTTGACGGGTGACTAAGTGTCTAGGATCCAGGCAAAGAGGTGTGCTGAAAGCCAGGACAGCCACATCCTGTGCCTGCTGAGGCTTCCCAGCTCACCCTAATCCTAACCATAATCCCCAGTGCAGTCCAGCCCAGCACATGGCCATGCTGACAGGACAGACTGTCAGAGGTGCTCTGATTTCCTAAGCACCTTGTTCAGGGCAAGGCTTCCCTGCTGCTCTCACCACCCTCCATGGGGAAAAGCCAGCAATTCCTGGGAAACCCATGGAGTGCCAGCCCCACCAAGAGAAGTAAGCATCTGTGCTCATCAGATGAGATCTCCACTGCACCATTCCAACAGGACATCTTTAGAAGGATGCCAAACCCACTGCACAACGGTCCAAGACAGGATGTCAAGCATAAGCTCAGTGATTGGAACTGCAGGGGAAATTTAAAGCAGCAGAATGCAATTAGCCATGCTGGAATTCAGCTCTGCGCTGAAGCTGCCTCCTAAATGCCACAGGCTCCTTAATGCCAAGTCCCAGCCTGGCTCTGCTCTCTGTGCTGCAACTCCAGACTCATGGGGCCCAAAAGCCACCTCGCTGCCATGGGACCTGCCAGGGGCAGGGCACAGGGTTGGGGGGCAGGCTTGGACTTACCTCCTCCCTGAAAACAGAGGCGTGCTCTTTGCAGCCAGGCAAACGCTGGATAAAGCTGACCACCTGCAACGGCAGAAGGATGGAAATGGGAGCATTAAAATGGGACAGCAGCAAGCAGAAAGGGCTGAGTTCTGCAGGAGAGTTCTACAGAGTGTCACCGAATGCATTGGAATGGAAGGGACCCTCAAAGGTTGTCTTGTCCAACCCCCCCTGCAGTGAGCAAGGACATTCCCAGCTAGGATCAAGTTTGACTTTAATGTCTCCAGGGATAGGGCCTCCACCACATCTCCTTGGGCAACCTGTTCCAGTATTTCACTACCTTCATTGTAAAGAAACTTCCTCCCAATGTCCAACCTCCCTGCTCTAGTTTCAAACCATTGCCCTCATCCTGTCACTACAGGCTTTGTAAAAAGTCCCTCCCCAGCTCTCCTGTAGCCCACTTCAGGTAGTGGAAGGCTGCTCTAAGGTCTCCCTACAGCCTTCCCTTCTCCAGGCTGAATAGCCTCAACTCTCTCCGCTTGTCTTTGTAGCTGAGGTGCTCCAGCCCCCTTGATCTTTATTTTGTGGCTTCCTCTGGACCCTCTCCATCAGGTCTACATCCTTCCCCTGTTGAGGATTGGACGCAGTACTCTAGGTGAGGTCTCTTGCTCTGCTGGCCACACTGCTTTTGAAGCAGCCCAGGATGCCTTTCGCCTTTACATTTCACATCAGGGAGAAACCTTTCTGTGCAGGAAATCTTAACGTTTGGAATAATCTCCCCAGAGCCATGCAAGCAGCCCTGGGATCCTATTATGTAACTCCGAGTAGCGTGAGGAGCAGTCCCGGATGCACTGGAGGGTGACTTAATGTGTATTGTCTTCTCCAGCTGTAGCTTCCCTGGTTCAGAGAAGATTTGTATATTGAGGCATAATCAGATCAAACATCTCGTGCTAATTGGATGCTCCCTTGCAGGAAGAGCTCTTCTTTCACAAGGCACATTTCCCTGAGTTAGAACAGATGTGACATTTCCTCCACCAACACAAACAGTGAGGAGGGGTCACTGTCAAATGAGACCTTCCCTGGAACTCAGGATTGTCAGATGGTCTCCTCAATCGTGTCACTGCATCCCCAGCTGATCCCACCACTGGACTAATATTCATCTCCTTCTCCCTGCTCCAATCATGCAGGAAAAGCTCTCAGTGTGCCCTCTGGTTCTGCTCTACCCTGGCAGAAGCTGATTTTCAGTGAAGGAGTCCCTGTGGTTCGTTATGTAAGCTGCAAGCAGAGCAATCCCTCCCCTGTTTTGCCCCTTTCCTTTGCTGGCAGAGACAGCTCCACTTTAAAGGCAGCCCCTAAAATCCACAGCTCCATCAGGCAGTGACTCCAAATTTCCTTCTGCAAACTCCTCTTCTAAACAAATAACAAAATATAGGCCTTTGGAATCCCACCACCACCACCATCTCCTCATAACTACAGCACAACTTAAACTTCTTCTGCAAGGCCTGCTGCCTTCCAGAACTGAGACAGTTGGACCCCTCAGCACAAGCTGATAAGGGCCCTTTAGTGTCTGTGGTATGGAAAGGCTGCTAGAAATCTCCAGGGAATGATCTGAGCTTGCCTAGCTCCTGTGTCCTTCCCTGAACTGCTGTTGCTGGCTACTGTCACCAACACCGAGTGACAGGCCTTTGATCTGTCCCAGATGCCACTTGTAGGGACATTGCAAGTATCCTGTACCACAGAAATGCCTTTTTCAACAAACAAGAGTCCTGGGACTTGCCAAAAATGGGAAAAAGGGAGAGAGAATGCAAGAGGAGAAAGAATATAGGAGAGAAGGTCCCCAGGATGTGAGGTCAGGCCCTGGGTCCCACCTAGCTGCAGCAACCTGCCTGGCACATCACTGCTGGTGGAGGAGTCCCCAAACCAAGATGTGACAGCCGAGAAATAAGAGAGCCTTAGGATATTCAGATTGGATGTGAGGAGGAAGTTCTTCACCATGAGAGTGGTGAGAGCCTGGAATGGGTTGCCCAGGGGGGTGGTTGAGGCCACATCCCTTGAGGTGTTTGCAGCCAGGTTGGCAGAGGCTGTGGGCAGCCTGATCTAGGGTAGGGTGTCCCTGGGCATGGCAGGAGGGTTGGAACTGGCTGATCCTTGTGGTCCCTTCCAACCCTGCCTGATTCTATGATTCTATGAAAGGGTTCTCAGAGACTGGAACAGGCTGCCCAGGGAGGTGGCTGACTCCCCATGCCTGGAAGTGTTTCAAAGCTACATAGAAGTGATGCTGAGTGACATGGTTCAGCCTTGGCAAAGTTAGAGGACGGTTGGAGTCAGTGATCCTAAAGCTCTTTTCCAACCAAAATGATTCTGTGACAATCGTTTTCCCCCTCCACCCCAAGGTATTAGCACCCAGTGCAGGATTAACTGAGGACCAACACAGCTCCAGCACATTTTCATGTTCTTGTGTGACTCAACATCCTCCCCGAGCTCTGAAGGCACGACTGGAAGCTTTCAATAAACAACAAAGCTGCACTCAAGTAACTGCCCCAGTTGAGTGTTCAGTGTTACCAAGAGTTTCTTAGCTGGAGGGCCCCTGAACACTGCTGCTGCTGCTTCTCCACCACTTCAGCTCTTTGTAACCAACAGAGAATTAAAGCAACATTTTTTTTTTCCCCTTAATGTGGGTTTTTCTAAAATAAAACCAGTTCTGCAGTTTGCAACCAAAGGAGAATTTTATCCCCCCCCCTCCTCCCCCTGCTCTTGTTTCAGATCAGCAGAAAGGCCTCCTTTGTGCAGAGGAGTTCAAAGCACAACCCAAAGGCAAATGTTTGCCCTGTAGGAAGATGTTAGGAGCCTGAATGCCGACAGATCAAACCTACTTTGGACTGAGTAAAACACCAAGTCCTGCTGCTTTCATCTTCCAGACCTGCAGCTATGTTTCACTGCCCATCCCGACCCTGCAAGCGCTCACAGAGAGGCCCAATCGATTCCTAGGGGAATTCCTGATGAAGGTTAATTTGCAAAACCAGAGCCACTCTACTGAAATTCAAGCCCAGAGCTCTAATGACTTTGGCCAGTCCAGGGTGGTGCCCAGACTGATCTCTCTAATGTGCCATTCACAACTCCTGTGGGCAGCCAAAGCTTCTCCAGCTGTCTCAGGCTGCAGCACACAGCACAGCTCAGTGTATTCTGGGTTTGGAATTGCTATATCCAGTGCCCTGCATTCATGCCTTGTCCTCCCTGCTTACCTTTAGCCATTACCAAACTAATATCAGTTAAATTTACCCAGCAGTCACTTTAAAGGTCAACTGTAAAGGACAAATTTTACTTGGCTTTGTATCCTGTCTCTGTTCTTCCACGAGGCAGCTTCCGTATTTTATCCAAAATAAAGAGATTCTGATTTTCATGACAGAGGATTAAGTGATTCTGCCTTTAATGAGTTCCTAAAAGGCCTCTTGGAAAAATCGTTGGAAGCTTTTTTTTTTTTTTCTGAAGATGAATCCAAACAGCAAATCTTTCAGAGGGATATTTTTTTTTTCCCCCTCCCCTTCCTTGCTATGAATTTAATTCAAACTCATTTTCATTAGCTAAAGAAAAAAAAAAAATAAGAAAAACAACCAAACAACAAAAAAAACCCCAAACCAAGACCCNAGTTTCAACCCAGCAACCCTAATGGCTCTACCCCTTTCACCACTGCTGTGGTTCCTGTCTCCAGTGGCACTGCAATCCCACCAGATTCTGAGCAGCTCACCAGCAGCAACAAGAGCAAAGGCAGGTCTGGATTTATGCCATGCAAGAGGCACTCGGAGGGGTGGAGGGGGTGGGAAAGGCACTTTGGAAAAGTCTCTGAAGATGCTCTGTGCCCCATGGACACGAGCAGCACTTTTTTCCCTGCCTTGCAGTTTACCTACATCCTCCTAAGCACCACACTGCAGCGCCTTTCCCTGGAATTAAATGGCCTGAGCTTAAGCACCGGGATCCAAACTGTCAGCACTTCCCCAGAGGAGACACAAATATTATTTATGCCCGAGGCATCGAGGCAAAAAAAACCCAACCACTCAGCACACAAAAGAGAGCAACTTTTTTACATGCCACCTAATTACAGGAGACATCTCAAGAGCTGGGACTGCAGAGACACATCCCCAGCTAGGCAGCTACTGCTGTCAGAAACCAGGTCAGGCTGTGGGCAGTTTTATTCCAGGGGAAGCAGGCAGGAAGAGGCAGGAGGAGTGGGCACGCACAGAGCGGCGTGGAATTATCTGCAGTGTAAAAGTGAATCAGCAGCAAAGTCACAGCAGAGGGGGAGGGAGATGGGAGAGAAAGGGATCAGCTGTCAGAAGCAGCATTCAGGCCTGAGGACTAAAAGATCAAGGGGTAAAGAAACAAAGAAAAAGAGGGACTCTGATACAGCAGGGGGAAAAAAAAATCATCTAGAGACACCAGAGGGTTAATAGAGATCCTTCCCCTCCCTTACAAAGAGACTTGGGCAGAACTTCCAGCTGAGTCAGCTATGGCATATGCAAAGCAAACAGAAGAGCATTGCCTAGGAAAAGGAAGCAAATAAAAGACGTCTCCCAATTAGCACTCCAGAAGAGGAGGGCTCTGGCATTCTCACACCCCAAGAAAACAGGGAGCAGGTAACTCACCTCTTCCACAGTCCATTTGGCCACATGTTTGGTTGTGAGGCCTGAGACCTCTGGCAAGATCTTGCAGTGCTTCTCCCAGTTGAGATGGAGGCGGTGGGTCGGGTTAGAGGCCAGGGAAGGCATGAAAATGGACTGGTGGAGGGCCTGCTGGAGATCCACACCAGGGTCTGCAAAGGAAAGCAGGGCGAGTCAGGGGGGAGCTCCAAGCAGGAGCAAGTACAACAAAACAGGAGGAAAGGGTCACAGGCTGGAGGGAAAAGCAAAGCCAGGGTGAGCAGGCGGCCAGACACAGCTACTGCATGACAGACTGAGCTCTCAGGGTGCTCTTCCCACCCTCCCAAGCAGGAGAAAGCAAAATAATAGATAAGATTGCCAGGCTGGCTTTCTCCTTAGCTTCTTCCCTGGAAAATGATGTCATGCTGCTAACAGAGAAGATGTTTGCAGCATTTTATTGACAAGGTGGAGGAGTTCTGGTAACAGCATCTTCGGCTGGAAGCTAATGGCAAGGTTCCAGCTGCCAGCTGTAGCCAGCCTGTGAAGAGCCCTGCCTGTGCCAGCCGATGGCCTGAGCTCCCCAGGAGGCTCCCGGGCCAGGAGAGCTGCACATTACCTCCAGACATCAATTCCCTCCTCATGTGACAAGTGATGGAAGCTTTAAAAATCAAGGCAAAGCAAGGCAGAAATCACCCCTCCCTGATGAGCTCACTGGAGGAGTGCAGAGTCATGGTCCTACAGGGACTTGCCTGGTTATACAACAGGAAGCAAAGCAGAGGATGGAAACGAGATGGGAAGCATTCCTCTGGCTTACAGCACTAAATGTGTGCTGTCCCCTCAGCCCCCTGGCCTGCCAGGCTGGATGCAGGATGTGCACCATCCTGTGGCTGCACAGGATTCCCATTTCACCCACCCCTGCTTTCAGAAAGGTTCTGCTGGCTTCTGCTGGGTTTGCTCAGTGTTTGTAGGCTGCTGTGTGAGGATCTGTGGGGTGTGCCAGTCGCTGTGGAAAGCAGCAAGGAAAGCAGAATTCTATTACTATTTAGAATTACTACACGGAGTAATTGCAGTCTGATTTGCCTGCTCCCTAGCAGCCGAAGGGAAAACAGCGCTGGAGATAAAGCCTAATCTAGCAAAAGGCCACTCTCCTGTCCCCAGCTGTGTCACCTTACTTCACCTGAAGGACCTGAGACAGCATGAAATACAGATTTGCATTGCTATATGAGAGCAAAAAAAAAAAAAAAAAAAAAGATTTGTATTGTAATGAAAAAAAAAAAAAAAAAAAAAAAAAAAGGGAGGATTTTAAGAAACAAAGCTTGAGTAAGAGGCATGTCCAGAGAAGGGCCACGAGGATGATGCTCAGAGGGCTGCAGCACCTCTGCTGTGAGGACAGACTGAAAGAGTTTAGGCTATTCAGTTTGAAGAGGTAACCTTCTTGTGGCCTTCCAGGATCTGAAGTGGGCTACAGAAAAGCTGGGGAGGGACTTTTTAAGCTATCAGGGAGTGACAGGACTAGGGGGAATGGAGCAAAGCTGGAGGTGGGGAGATTCAGATAGGATGTGAGGAGGAAGTTGTTGTGCATGAGAGTGGTGAGGCCCTGGAATGGGTTGCCCGGGGTGGGGTGGTTGGGGCCACTTCCTTGGAGGTGTTTTCAGCCAGGCTGGCAGAGGCTGTGGGCAGCCTGATCTAGGGTAGGGTGTCCCTGGGCATGGCAGGGGGATTGGAACTGTCTGATCCTTGTGGTCCCTTCCAACCCTGACTGATTCTATGATTCTAAGAACTGTTGAGGAGCTGATGGTCCTTGAGACAACAGGGCACAGGACACTGCTCTGGGGAAGGCTGTTAGATGTCCCCATCGCCTGGTGTGGGAGGTCCTGTTTGTGCCCAAGGTTTTACATCCTGCTGGGTGGACTCTGCTCCTGCTACAGACTTCACTAATCACAGAATTGTCAAGGCTGGAAGGGACCTGAAGGAGCATCTAGCTTCAACCCCCCCGGGCCATGGCAGGGACACCTTGCACTAGATCAGGTTGCTCAGAGCCACCCACATCCAGCCTGGCCATAAAAAATTTCCAAGCCCAAATCCTCAGGGGTAAGAATCCCAACCAGGACCTAAACAAATTACTTCCCCTTTGAGAAAGGAGCTGAGCTCTAATAGTTTCCATGTCAATGGGATGAAAGCTCTGTATAAATCAGGAAATGAGAGGTCAGTGGATTACTGCAGAATCCCCTTCCACTGCTTCCAGCCCTCTGCTTAAGGTGAATGTGAAAGGAGAGCAGAGAGCTCTCTCTGCCAGCTGCAACTGCAGCCCCTAGCTGGCTCTGACTGCAGAAGTCAGCACTAGGTAAAAGTGACTATTAAAAAAAAAACAAACCAAAAAAGCATGAATGCAGCCAGCCACCTGTCCCACTTCCTCCTGCTTAGCTGCTTTTGATTGGAGACTTATTACCATGTTAAATCCTCCTAAAAGCCTGGTCAGCTCAGTTCTCTGAAATGGCTTTTTATAGTAAATCTGAAAGTTAAGCATATGGTTTGCTAAAGTGATAGCAGAAAGCTTCTCTTAAAGCTTAACCTGTCACATACCAGAAAAAAAAAATAAAACCAACCACTCAGCCAACCCCAAAGGCATTGCTTTTCCATTTCACAGAATTAACCAGGTTGGAAAAGACCTCTAGGATCACTGAGTCCAACCTATCCCCTAACCCTTCTTGCTGACTAAGCCATGGCACAGAATCACAGAATCACTGAGGCTTGAACGGAATTCTGAGATCAAACCCAGCCTATGGCCCAACCCCTCAACACCAGCTAACCCATGCCACCAAGTGCCACATCCAATTTGTCCTTAAAGACTTCCAGGGATGGTGACTTCACCACCTGCCTGGGCAGTCCATTCCAGTACCTAATCACCTTTCCATGAGGAAGTGCTTCCTAATATCCAACCTAAACCTCCCCTGGTGCAGCTTCAGACCATGCCTTCTTGTTCTGTCTCAAGTTGCCTGGGAGAAGAGCCTGAGCACCACCTGACTACAACTTCCTTTTAGGTAGTTGCAGAGAGTGATAAGGTCCCCTCTAAGTCTCCTCCAGCCTGAACACCCCCAGCTCCTTCAGCCTCTTGCAATCAGCCTCTTGGAAGGGACCACAAGGATCAGCCAGTTCCAACCCCCCTGCCATGTCCAGGGACACCCTACCCTAGAGCAGGCTGGACACAGCCTCATCCAACCTGGCTGCAAACACCTCCAGGGAAGTGGCCCCAACCACCCCATGGGCAACCCATTCCAGGCTCTCACCACTCTCATGCTCAACAACTTCCTCCTCACATCCAAACTGAATCTCTCCACCTCCAGCTTTGCTCCATTCCCTCTAGTCTTGTCACTGCCTGACACCTTCTTCTCTTATGGCTTTCCCTCCAGCCCTCTCCCCAGTCTCATCACTCTCCTCTGGACCTGCTCCAGCACCTCAATATCCTTCTTGCAATGAGCGGCCCAGAGCTGCACACAGTTCTTGAGGTGAGGCCTCACCAGTGCCAGTACAGGGCAGAATGACATCCCTAGTCCTGCTGGCCACACTGCTCCTGATACAGGCCAAGATGCTATAGGCCTTGCATGACACCTGGGCACACTGCATCACCTCCAGCCTATGCTTTCTCTTGACTGTGGACTCAAAGACAACAAAGTTGTGAGGTCTGAAATGCTGTTGGTGGCTGGGGCATGCTGCACAAACAGGCACACACACAGACAAAGAAAGAAAAAGTAACCAACCTCGCCTCTTCCTCTCCTCTTTCACCATCTCCAAGGTCAGATAGGTGCGTGAGCATCCTGTCCTGAAAGCATCAATTGCAAAACATTTCAGAAGACAAAAAATCGACAGAATTTCTTCTCTGTACCAGAATGAGTGGGACTCAGAAGAACCAGAAAACCTTCTCCTCCTAAAATAAGCAGTAGCATTCATCCATCCCTGACCTCTCCTTCCATGCTGTTAAATTCACAGCTAGGACTCAGATCACTGCTTACTGAAAAGAGAGGGTCCAGAGCAAGAGGGAAAGAGAGAAAGGGTCCAGAGCAAGGGAGAGAGGAAGAGAGGGTCCAGAGCAAGGTGGGGAGAGAGAGAGAGAGATAAAGTCCCAAGCAAGAGGAAGAGAGAGAGAAAGGGTCCAGAGCAAGGGGGAAAGAGAGAGGGTCCAAAGCAAGCAGAAGAGAGAGAGAAAGGGTCCAGAGCAACAGGGAAAGAGAGAGGGTCCAAAGCAACGGGAAGAGAGAGAAAGAAGGGGTCCAGAGCAAGGGGAAAAGAGAGAGAGGGCCCAAATCAACAGAAGGAAAGAGGGGAGATATATCTTGTGCTGGAAACCTCTGATGAGCCTGGGCTGTCCTAAGCTATGGTTTACATCTCTTTCTGCCCTGCAGCTGTACTCCAAGGCCAACAGTGTCAGTGCATTAGCAGACAGCACAAAAATCTGATTTACTTCCGTCTCTTGGCTTTGGGGTCCGCAGAGGAATCCTCCTCTGCCCAGCCTCTCTTGCAGCTCTTTTCAGACAGTTCTGGCAGGCTCTGAACGCTGCTCTGACACGACTCTTCACCGTCTTGGGCAGGTCTGCTGGAAAGAGATAAAAGATAGTAGCTGAGCTGACATCCTCTGGTCCCTTTTCCTCCAGCACAGCAAAGCTGGCTGCTCCCTGGAAGCCAGAGCAACAGCTACCATCTAGTGGCAGCAGCTTTCCTCTCACCCACCATCACCACGGGCACATTACAAAGTGGTTTTTCACTCTTCACTGGATTGAGGGAGATTATCTGACACAAATCAGCCCCTGTGGACTGAGGCTCTGATTCCAGCAGCTACAAGCCCACTGCAGCATGTATTGGGGTGAAATCAAGAGAGTTAAGATTTTCTATCCTTGGTAACTCCAGATAACATGTAAGAGGCTCCATGACTGAGAGTTTGATGCTTAAACTGAGCTGCTCCATGACTAAATTTGAAGCCTAAGCTGAGCTAGACAGCTACCCAAGGAAGCACAAGCAGTAGAGTGCTGCCAGATTTGCATACTGAATTCAGACCTCCCACTATCAAGAAATTAAATACTTAGAAGAAGAGAAGCATCTTCGAATTTCAAAGGGCCACTTACTGTGGGAGAAGCCCTAAGCTCCTCAGAGAGCTCTATGGTAACTGTGCCACTGAAATGCAATCAGTTCTGCTCTTAAAATTAGGAAACGGAGATGCCTGCGCAGTTCTGGGATGGGAGGAAGCAAACTTAGGCCACGTATGCTTGGGAGGGGAGAGAAGTATTCTTTTTTTCTGGCCAAATGTATCTTGCAGATGTTATCAATCTAAGCCAACAAATGAAATGTGAAGTTGTCTATTAGCCTTCACATATAAGGAACACCAGGAACAATTTCTTCCCCAGAAGGGCTGTCAAGGCCTGGAGCAGGTTGCCCAGGGTTGTGAGGGAGTCCTCATCCCTGAAGTGGTTTCAAAATCATGCGGATCAGTATCTGAAGGGGACCTACAGGAAAGCTGGGGAGAGACTTTTTAGGATATCAGAGAGTGAGAGGACTAGGGGGAATGGAGCAAAGCTGGAGGTGGGGAGATTGAGACTGGACGTGAAGAGGAAGTTGTTCAGCATGAGAGTGGTGAGAGCCTGGAATGGGTTGCCCAGGGTGGTGGTTGGGGCCACATCCCTGGAGGTGTTTGCAGCCAGGCTGGCAGAGGCTGTGGGCAGCCTAATCTAAAGTAGGGTGTTCCTGGGCATGGCAGGGGGGTTGGAACTGGCTGATCCTTGTGGTCCCTTCCAAACCTGACTCATTCTATGATTCTAGATGCAGTGCTGAGGGACATGGTTTAGTAGTGACCTGGCAGTGCTGGATTAATGCTTGGTCTGGATGGCTTCTTCCAACCAGAAAGATTCTGTGATTTTATATACAAAAAAAAAAAGGACCCAAAGTACTGCTGGAGTTTGCCCTGGCAAGGCAGGATTTGTACAGACAGGAGGAGACATTCACAAAAGCCTTTTTGCCCAGCTCTGTCCCATGACACATTTTAAGTGCCTCCTCCTCTCAGAGAATCATTTCAGTTGGAAAAGACCTTTAAGACTATCAAGTCCAAAAACTAACACAGAGTTTGCTTCAATGCATCTTCATGCAAGAAAGTATCTGCAGAAGCTCAACTTGTTTGCCAAGTGCCACGCAGAGTCAGTCACTCCACCCACCAGTGTAACACAGCTGACTCTGGGGTGGTTGCAGTTACACTTTAATAGTGCAAAATAACCTGGGCTGACAGTTTTAGGACAGGAAATGAAGGCAAAAGAAATCTATTTTAAATTGAAACAGCGAGGAGAAATTTATGGAGACAGAATGTAATTTCCTTGGAATGTGACCAGAGCAGCAGGATTAAGGAACCAAGAAACCTCTTTAAGGCATCTGAGGGTATAAAAGTGCATTGCTCTGTGTGAAGAGTGTCTGGGGCAGGGGTCAGTAACGCAGACAGAGAAACTCAATGCTCTGCTGCTCCCCTGCCAAGTCCTGTGGTTCTCAGCCTTGTCAAATGGTTTTGCTCCCCAAGGAAAGGGCTCAGCTCACCCAGATTTTGGAGAGTCCCGCTGAGAACTGTCTCCTGCTCCCAGCTTGTATGGGGTAGAAGTCTCCAGGCCCCTGTCTCTCTGCATGCTGTTGCTAGGGGAAGCTCTGTCCCCACTCAGGCGGTCCTGTAACTGGTTTTCTTTGTTGAGGTTCACATCAGAATAAGGGCAGCCAACTAACCTGTGTTAGCAAAAAAAAAAAGAGAGAGAAACAACCATGCACATTTTGAAGTCATACAGACCTACCAGCCTCGGGTAGACACATCCCTCAAGAGACCCAGAAAAAGTGAGACCAGAAACGCTCAGGGAGATGTTATAACTCAGTGCTAGGTGTGGGAAAGCAGAGGACTTACGTGGCAGAATTAGAAACCAAAGTCATGGTTCTAAAGAGTCACCTCAGGGAACAAGAAGAGCTCCTCCTCTGAATATTTTTCTGAAACAGGAGAGTTCTGCAGTTTTGCCTCTGAGAAATTCAAAGCTGTCCCCTATGTGATGTATGACTGGGGACAGACTTGCGTCAGTGGTTCAGAGAGGACAAGGAGCAATGGGCACAAACCAGAACCCAGAAGGTTCCAACTGAACAGGAAGAGAAACTTCTTTGGTGTGAGGGTGCTGGATACCTGAAGCAGGCTGCCCAGAGAGGTTGTGGAGTCTGCTTCTCTGGGTAGATTCCAAACCCACCTGGACACTGCAATCCTGGGCAAGCTGTGGGTGCTTTAGAAGGGGTTTGGACTGGATCTCCAGAGGTCCCTTTCAACCCCTACCTGTCTGTGCTGTATCTTCAGACCTCCCACCTAAGATTGTTTCCTTTCAGTTTAAAACAATTCACCTGAGAAAGGCCTCCCTTTTTCAAAAGCACAGAAGAAATCAAAAAGCAGAGCACAAAACACAAGCCAGGCCTCCTCATCCATGTGCCCTGATCTACCTACACTCTCTCCCTCTTTAACTGTCTCCTGAATCCTATTTTTGGGCTAATTACTTCAAACCATTCCTGAATCCTGTTCTTGGGGCTAGTACTTCACCCCAAACCATTCCTGAATCCTATTCTTAGGGCTACTACTTCACCCCAAGCCATTCCTGAATCCTATTCCTGGGGCTACTACTTCACCCCAAGCCATTCCTGAATCCTGTTCTTGGGGCTACTACTTCACCCCAAGCCATTCCTGAATCCTGTTCTTGAGGCTACTACTTCACCCCAAACCATTCCTGAATCCTATTTTTGGGGCTACTACTTCACCCCAAACCATTCCTCCAGTAATGCAGGAATGCAGAATCTGTGCATTGGTACAGAAGTTCTTTCTGACGAAGCAGCACACTGCGACACAAGAGGGAGCTGCAATCGCATCTATAACTACCTCTCCAGAACAAACACGGAGCTGATTTCAGTGCAGTGCAGGTTCTTGTGGCTGTATTCTTATTATGGCCAGCAGCCAGACTCTGGGAGGCAGAGCAGAAGCCCTCCAAGCAGATCTGCTGTACGTACGTGTGATGCGTTCCGTATCGCGGTCCCTTGACGTGGCCGATGCCGTGGCAGCCCGGGGTAGGGCAGGCTGCTTGTCCTGGCTCCACTTGATGGACAGCACCTGGGAAAGAAGGCAGAAAAATGAAAACGATCTGTAAAAGGCTGCCTGCACCTGAAAAGCACAGGCTGCACGGAGGAAATTCTCCAACGGAGCACGGTGAGGTCATCTACTTTACCAAGTGGGACTTGCAAAACGTGTCCAGTTTTTGCACACCAGCCTACTGGGTGGATGTCAGGGCTGTCCACGTCCACCCAGAAATCGTAATTATGGTCCCAGCCATCAAAATGTATCTAAAAGAAGCAGAGAGTCTGGGTGAGAGGCAATGTTAAGGACGTGACTCAGCTTTCATTTTTAACGTTCCCCCTTTGTTTCACCTTGCTCAGCTCGGGGCTGATTCATTCGGTCCTTCAGTCAGGCACAGTCGTCACTGAATCTCCAAATCCCAGCATGATGAGGGTTGGAAGACACCTCTGGGGATCATGCAGTCCAACCCCGCCCTGCTAAAGCAGGGGCACCCACAGCAACTTGCCCAGGATGACAATGCACATGTGGGTTTGGAAGCTCTCCACAGGAGGAGACTCCACAGCCCCTCTGAGCAGCCTGCTGCAGGCCTCCAGCATCCTCACACCAAGCAAGTTTGTCCTCCCATTCAGGTGGAACTCCATGGCTTCCAGTTTCTGCCCTGCTGCCCCTTGTCCTGTCACTGGGCACCACTGAAAAGAGTCAGGCCCCATCCTCTTGCCCCCCGCCCTTCAGCTCTTGCTGAGCATTGAGATCTCCTCTTAGGCTGCCCTTCTCCAGGCCAAACATCCCCAGGGCTCTCAGCCTTTCCTCCTCACAGAGACACTCCAGGCCCCTCAGCATCTTTGTGCTCAGGGTAATGATTTGTTTTCCTGATCCCTGCATCCACGTTTTAGAGAGCCAACGAAGCTATCCTGAGCCAGTCAAATCAGAGGGGCTGCAGGAGCACAGAGACCACAGGGGGCTGCAGCACACTCTGTACTCCAAGAATAAATCTCTGCAAACACAATTGCTGATTTCACTGTTTTGCTTTGTGGGGATCCCAAAACACCACAAAAGCCAACGAATTTGGTCAGATTTTCAATCAGCAATTCAGAATTTTTTTGCTGGATGAAGAGAGCAGTAACAGTTAGCTCAGAGCCAGGGCAGGTTAACACAGCTCCCCAACCCCCAGTTTAAAGGCTGCTGGGTTGTCCATGTGACAATGTCTAAACTGAGCATCATTCTACTAAATAATAGCACAACCTGACTTCTGCTTGCAAACAGAGCAATGAGACTGAGAATCAGATGGCTAATGGGGAGCAAATCCCATACCCTAGCCACAGAATCATCCTTCAGGTAGGAGATTAGAGTAGAATAGAATAGAAAATGGAGTAGAGAACGGAGTAGAGAATGGAGTAGAGAATGGAGTAGAATGGAATCAGCCAGGTTGGAAGAGACCTCCAAGCTCATCCAGTCCAACTTATCACCCAGCCCTACCCAATCAACTAGAACATGGCACTAAGTGCTCCATCCAGTCTTTTCTTGAACACCTCCAGGGATGGTGACTCCACCACCTCCCTGGGCAGCCCATTCCAATGGCAGATTTGGAGCTGAGGAGCCTCCATCGTGCAGCCTGCTCTTTGGCAATCTCATACTTCCTCTCTCACAACAGATTTTTTTTCTGGCAATGTATTTATGTGAGAAGAATTAGTCAAAACCCATTTATGTAACAAATTCACACTGGAGAAGGCAGCCACTTCCCACGTGCACCAGGCTTTAACTTGCTTCGGGTTTTCCTTTAAGTATGCCAGGAAAACAAAAAATAAATAAATAAAAATACAAATCATCAGGTAGCTTCCCACCAGCAGAACATTCATGATGCCATCACCCAGAAGCTGCTGAGATGGAAAATCAGCCTGGCAAATGTTACTTCAAAACACTGACTAACAATACCAGGCACTTCCAACAGGACAAACCAGCAGAAATTGTTTCCAGTGGGAAGGCCTGGGGGGTAGATCACCTGCAAGATGTTGGTTTGCTGCTCTTCATCCCAAATGGGTGTTTTTTTCTGCACTGCCAGCTGCTGAATCCCTCAGCACAAGATCTCTGCACTGTGGAGAAGGACTTAAGAGTCCTGATGGACAACAAGGTCTCCATGGCACAGCAATGTGCCCTTGTGGCCAAGAAGGCCAAAATGGGATCCTGGGGTGCCTTAAGAGGAGTGTGGCCAGCAGATTGAGGGAGGGTCTCTTCCTCCTCAACTCTGCCCTGGTGAGACTTCATGTGGAATACTGCATTCAATTTTGGGGTCACTGGTTCAGGAGAGACAGGGATCTACTGGAGAGAGTCCAAGGAATGGCTACAAAGATGCTGAAGGATCTGGAGCACTGCCCTGTGAGAGGCTGAGGGACCTGGGGCTGTTTGGTCAGGTGAAGACTTAGAGGGGATCTAATCAATGTTTATAAATATCTGAGGGCTGGGGGTCAAGAGGGAGGGGACAAATTCTTCTCAGTTCTGCCCTGAGATGGGACAAGGGGCAAAGGGTATGAACTACAGCACAGGAAGTTCCACCTCAACATGAGGAAGAACTTCTTTACTGTAAGGGTCAGAGGTGTTTAAGAGGAGACTGGATGAGGCACTTAGTGCCATGGTTTAGTTAATTAGAAGGGTTAGGTGATAGGTTGGACTCGATGATCCTAGAGGTCTTTTTCAACCTGGCTGATTCTGTGATTGACAGAGCACTGAAACAGGCTCCCTAGAGAGGTTGTGGAGTCTCTTTCTCTGGAGGCTTTCAAGACCCTGTGCAATCTGAGGTAGATTCTATGGTCCTGCTCTGGCAGGGGAGTTGGACTCGATCTATGGAGGTCCTGTCCAACCCCTACAATCCTGAGAAGCAAGGTCATACCTTAATACGATGCTCATCTTTGTCAATGACTGTTGCCACTCTGATCAAGATGGGATTTCTTCTGTCCACAGCCTCCAGCTTCATATTAACTTGGAATCCGTGAGCAGGACGCTGCAAGAGAGGAGTGCAAACAGAATGCTGAGAGGCCTGAATGTTCCCAGCTGGTCACCTGCTCAGAACAAAGCGTGCCTGAAGCTTTCTTCTACCCCTCAAATATCTCTGCAGCTTCAGCACCTGGGTTACAACCAGAAGATCCTAGAGGATTAAGTTGTCTGTTTGTCAGTGGCCCAAAACTACTCGAGAGGAAGTCTGAGCTTTCTTAGTGCTGAGGAGCACCTCACAGCCAGGGTGAGAGGCACTTTGTGGGGGTCTCATCAGAGCAGAGTAGAGGGGGAGAATCACCTCCCTGGCCCTGCTGCCCACACTTCTCCTGCTGCAGCCCAGCCTCTGCTCGGCTTTCTGGGCTGCAAGTGCACACTGCTGCCTCATCTTGAGCTTCTTGTCCACCAGCACCCCCAAGTCTCTCTCTGTAGAGCTACTCTCCAGCCAGTCCCTGCCCAGCCTGAATTGGTGCTTGGGATTGCCTCGACCCATGTAGGTCAAGAGGCACTGTGATGCCTCTCTTCACTGCACTGCACCTAACACCCCTCCTGGCAGCTGGATATTACAGAGCTACCTTCCTGAAGCAGTTTACCAGCTACTCCTTATGACATCTGTGGTGCTGGGGCTCAAGAGCAGCTCCAGCTATCAGAGTTTCCCATCTGCAGCTGCTGATTTGCCCTCCCTCTCAAACCTCAGTGATCAAACAGCTTTGTGAAGGTCCAGGATGTCCTCTGAGCTGACATGTGCCCTTCCCAGCACCCACAGATGTAAGCCTCTAAGTTCCAGACAGCATTTGTAATTTTTCCATTCACCTATAAGTGACTGACTGCAAATTCCTCCTCTGACCTCCTAAGCTGGGGCTTACGGAGTGCTGGATGCTCATTCGAAATGTGCCTTTCCTCACTTCTGCACACAAAGGTCAGGATTGTAGCCAGAGATGATAAATTGCTTCTTTGAAGATGATCAATTAATGAGAAGATGATCAGAATCACTCATCCTTCACAATTTTCCTCACCCTTTCACTGCCAGTAGGACAGGGGATGAGGTTCACTTCTGAGCTAAGGAGATTACAGACTCCAAAGCACAGAATCAGTCAGGGTTGGATGGGACCACAAGGATCAGCCAGTTCCAACCCCCCTGTGCCATAGGCAGGGACACCTCCCACTAGAACAGGTTGCTCAAGGCCTCATCCAGCCTGGCCTTGAACACCTCCAGGGAGGGAGCAGCCACAACATCCCTGGGCAACCTGTGCCATTGTCTCACCACCCACTCTGTAAAATACTTCCTCCTAACATCCCGTTTAAATCTCCCCTCTGCCAGTTTGAACCCATTCCCCCTCGTCCTGTCATTACAAGACTTTGTGAACAGTCCCTCCCCAGCCCTCCTGGAGCCCTCTTCAGATACTGGAAGGCTACTATAAGGTCTCCTGGAAGCTTTCTTTTCTCCAGGCTGAAAAGCCCCAACTCTCTCAGCCTGTCCTCGTAGCAGAGCTGCTGCAGCCCTCTGAGCATCTCCGTGGGCCTCCTCTGGACTCTCTCCAACACTTACATGTCCTTCTCATGCTAGGGGCTCCAGAACTGCACACAGGATGAGCAGGGCTATTTGCTAAACCTTGCTAAAGGGCTGCTGCCTTTTTGGCAACAGCTTGTGACTGGTTTTGAATTGACAGCCTAAGACAAGAGGCTGAAGTAGTGATGCTGACATCCAAGCTGGCTCCTCCTGCCTTCCTGGGTGGTGGAGAAGGCAGAAAAGCAGCCACCAGATCTGCTGTTTGTGCTGATGAGCAGTGCCTTCAGACTACACAAGTGAGCTCTTGAAGACTGTCAAAAACTAATTCAGTGAGAAATGTGTGTGCTGGCTCTCAAGCTGTATTTTTATGTACTGATTTCCTGTAATTGCTAGCTGGAATAATAATAATAATAATAATAAAAGGAGGGAGGAAAAAAAAAGAAAAATCAATAGCTGTGCCATGTATTTGCACTTCAGACCAACCAAGCCAGAAAAAATAACGAGGTTTGATCTTGAAAGAGCTCTATTAACTGTTCCTATATCAAATGCCTTTTTATTTTTTTTTTCCCCCCTCTTTCCTGTCCCATTTTTCAAACAGCCTGGGATGCTAATTTATATTCTGGAGTTTCACGAACGCAAGAATTGGCCCTTCTGCTGTTCTCTCAAAGCCAGAGACCTGAAGGAGCAACTAAATAGCTGCAGAGATGTAGGGGAAACAGGTAAAGAGGCAGACAAGGCAGCTCCATTCCCCCTCGGGTGGGCACTGCATTCTGGAAGAGGCCAAACCAGGGAGTTGTCAGTATGGAAAAGACTCCCTGTTCTGAACAAAAGCCTTTGGGGTGACACTTCTCAACCTATTTTGTACTCTGAAAATCTGAGGGAAGAATGCTACAGTGAGAGATCACTGAGTCCTCCATTGAGAGGAGGAGGAGGCTCCCAGGTATCCTTCTTGTGGCCTTCCAGGAAGTGGGCTACAAAAATGCTGGGGAGGGACTTCTTAGGATATCAGGGAGAGACAGGACTGGGGAGAATGGAGCAAAGCTGGAGGTGGGGAGATTCAGATAGGATGTGAGGAGGAAGTTGTTGAGCATGAGAATGGTGAGAGCCTGGAATGGGTTGCCCAGGGAGGTGGTTGGGGCCACTTCCCTGGAGGTGTTTGGGGCCAGGCTGGCAGAGGCTGTGGGCAGCCTGATCTAGGGTAGGGTGTTCCTGGGCATGGCAGGGGGGTTGGAACTGTTTGCTCCTTGTGGTCCCTGACTCATTCTATGATTCTATGAGGACTCTGGACTGGGAGTTTTAAGTTGGTCACAGTTTCCTTTCTTTCTTTTTTTTTTTTTCCAAGACGAAGAGTTATATTATTGCCAAATACTTCCAGAATGTTGTCTCTGCAAAAGGACTTCTTTTGTTCCTCTATTGTGCAGAACACCAAATGTTACATTCTTCCTCAATTGTGTTCTGAAGGTTCCCATTTTCCAGCACTGCTGGGATTTAGGAGCATGGCTCAGAAAAAGGCTGAGCCCACACTGGGGACAACAATTGTGTCCTGGTGTAAAGCTCCACTCGTGATCCTGCACAGTGGCTCCATGCTGCATTCATAGAATCAGTCAGGGTTGGAAGGGACCACAAGGATCAGCCAGTTCCAACCCCCTGCTATGCCCAGGGACACCCTACCCTAGATCAGGCTGCCCACAGCCTCTGCCAGCCTGGCCCCAAACACCTCCAGGACATGATGTGGCCCCAAACACCTTCCTGGGCAACCCATTCCAGGGCCTCACCACTCTCATGCTCAACAACTTCCTCCTCACATCCAGTCTGAATCTCTCCACCTCCAGCTTTGCTCCATTCCCCCTAGTCCTCTCACTCCCTGATAGCCTAAAAAGTCCATCCCCAGCTTTTCTGTAGCCCCCTTCAGATCCTGGAAGGCCACAAGAAGGTCCCCTGGGAGCCTCCTCTTCTCCAGCCTGCACAGCCCCAACTCTTTCAGGCTGTGCTCACAGCAGAGCTGCTGCAGCCCTCTGAGCATCCTCGGGGCCCTTCTCTGCACACCTCCAGCATCTCCACATCCCTCTTGTCCCAGGGGCTCCAGCACTGGATGCAGTACTCCAGGTGGGCTCTCAGCAGAGCACAGCAGAGGGGGATAATCACCTCCCTGGCCCTGCTCCCCACACTGCTCCTGCTGCAGCTCAGCCTCTGCTTGTCTTTCTGCCCTGCAAGTGCACACTGCTGCCTCATCTTCAGCTTCTCCTCCAGCAGCACCCCCAAGTCCCTCTCCTCAGGGCTGCTCTCCAGACAGTCTCTGCTCAGCCTGGATTTGTGCTTGGGTTTGCCTCAACTCAGCTGCAGGATCTTGCACTTGGGTCTTATTGAAGCTCATGAGGTTGGCTTGTGCCCATCTCTCCACTGCATGAGTGAAGGTGCTCTGGAACAGAGATGTTTTGGAGTTTAATTGTGCTGCAGATAACCCCAGCTGGTGCCTTAAGAACTCTCTAAAGAGGCAATTGCAGCCTCTTCCCATTCCCTGACACCCACCTTGCAACCTGCAGCTTCAAATGGACACCTGCTGAAATCTAGCAATTATCAAACCTGGCTGGCTGGAGTGCAACCTTCCTTATCTGAGGCCTCCCTGATTGCTTTTCCTCCTCAGTCCCAAAGAGCTTACCAATAAAATACACAGGAGGGCAGCAGGTATTAACCTGCAGTGCTAACTTCATTGAGAGGAATCAAGGATAGTGGCAAAGATTAGCATGAGGAGGCTGCAACGTGGAAAAAGCTGCCAAGAATAAAATCCCCAACTTGCAATTTTGGAGTCTTGCTAATCAAGTTATTTTAAAGGCTTCTGTTCTGTTCCTGCTCACAGCAAGCTCCCTGATAAAGGCACTGGACTCCAGTGGAAGAAAGAAAAGCTTGTGCTCCCAAGGTTGAGGGAAGCACCTTCAGGATGACCTCACTCCACACAGGAGTTTGACAGAGATGCTCTATCACCTGCCAGAACACTTAGTGCTGTGGAGGGCACAGCTGCCTCCTCTCCAGAACAGCTGAGACCTCTATTAGAACATGTAAGTCCTTGATAGGAACTTCTCCCTCTACCTTAACTCCAACTGGGGCAAGAAGGATCTGCACAGCTGCAAGGTGAAAATACCACAGAGAAGATTCTAAAACTTCACACAGAGGGCACGTGAGAGAGGAGCTGCTCATTCCCCTCAGACACATACACACAGCTCACCTCTGCCTCCCTTCCCCACCAAGTGTCCTCAGCTGCAGTGTGATATCTACTTCTGAGCCTCAGGAAGGATCACAGAATGGCTTAGGTAGGAAGGGATCTCAAAGATCATCTGCTCCAGCCTCCTTGACATGGGTAGGGACACCTCTCAACTAGACTTAGCTGCTCAAAAGCCTCATCCAGCACCCAGGAAGAGGCATCCACAACCTCCCTGAGCAGCCTTTTCCAGAGCCTCACCACCCTTGCACTGAAGAACTTCTTCCTAAATCCAGTCTAATCCTCCTAAGATCCAGTCTAAACGTTTGGAATGGCTGTTCAAGCACCATCAGCCCTGCTCAGCTGGCACCTGTGAGGTTCCCTTTGCCCATGCAGTGAGACCTGGAGCTGCAGACCAGCTCTTTCTTCTCTCCATGCCCTCTCTGAGCACAGCACTGCCTTTCACACATCCCTCTGAAAGCTGCAATTATCTGCCTGCACTAAAAGCTCTTGCCTTAAATCTGCTAATGGAGCAAGTGAAGATGATCACTCAAAAACCCATCCCAGGACAGCTTCTCCTGGCCTTTAGAAAAGAAGACTCTTGCAGTTTGCTGTGGGTTTTGTTTCAGCAGCAATGAGAGGTGGCCTTGAAAGTTAAAAAAACCCCACTTGGCACCCTCTTGACACAGGCATGGAGAACCACCACTGCCAAGAAAGGGCAGATGGGAACAACTCCCCCTGCCCTCCTGCTGTAGGACAATCAAAATGAGTCACCAACCAGTTTGAAAGCTCTTGCTGGGGCTGCCTGGGAGTTAGTTTCTTCCAAGTATTTCTCCCACGAGAAGGCACTGGAATGCACATATCCTGGAAAAGCAGGGAATTAACACTGAAGTGAGAAAATCCCACAGTTATAGTTATCAACAAGAGAAGAGAAGCTATGGAACACGTGGCTGTGCTGGTGAGTCCATGCTAAGATGGATGGCACTGGGCTGGGGCTGTTTGCTCACACTCACACACTGCAAGGTCCCCCAGCTTCTACACAGAGCTTCAACTCTGACCTGAAAAACCTCAAGACTTCCTTTCTGCACACTGCTTGTTACAGAATCCCGGCACGGTGGGGGCTGGAAAGGATCTCTAGAGAAAATTCAATCCATCTCCCCTGCTAAAGCAGGGCACCCACAGCAGCTTGCCCAGGATCACAATGTCCAGGTGGGTTTGGAAGGTCTCCAGAAAAGAGACTCCACAATCTCTCTGGGCAGCCTGCTCCAGGCCTCCAGCACCCTCACACCAAAGAATTTTCTCCTTATGGTGATAAGGAATCTCCTGGGTTCCAGTCTGTGGCTGTTGCCCCATGTCCTGTCACTGGGCACCACTGACAAGAGTCTGGCCCCATCCTCTTGCCCCCCACCTTTCAGCTTTTGCTGAACATTGATCAGATCCCTTCTCAGACTGCTTTTCTCCAGGCTCAGCAGCCCCAGAGCTCTCACAGAGATGCTCCAGGCTCCTCAGCATCTTCAAGCCTCTGCTGGACTCTGCTGTAGCTCCCTGTCCCTCCTGAGCTGGGGAGCCCAGAACTGGACACAATATTCCAGACTTGATCTCACCAGGGCAGAGGAGCAGAAGCAGCTCCCTCAGCCTGCTGACCAGATGTTTCCTAATGCACTCCAGGAGACCCTTGGCCCTCTTGGCCATGAGGGCACACTGCTGCCTCATGGTGAACTTGTTGTCCACAAGAAGAAATCAGTTTCTCTACAGAAAGCTGCCAATGAAGAGCCAGCGAGAGGAGTCTGAGATGTGCAGGGGCACCACTAAATTAATTCCCTATTTATTAACTATTCTGTGTGTGAGTGGCTGCAACTTTGTGGAAACTTCTCTTCTCCTGCTAGCTCCTTACCCACAGCTGAGACAAACCAGCAGCCTGAAGAGAAAAGGCTCCATTGCTGCAATCATCCTCTCAGACACCTACATGGATGTGCTACTGTAACAACAGGATGTCTCTCCCTGCAGCTTCATTTAAGAAGCTGCTCCACTTTCTTTTCTTTTCTTTTCTTTTTTTTTTTTTTTTCCCTTCCTGTCTCAGTATTTTTTATCCTGAGTGTTGTTTCTTTTTGGCAGGAGAGGGGGTGATGACTAAACACACAGGACAGGCTGCAAATTGCTGCACATAAATCTCTCGGCAGAGCAATCAGGAGCTGATGGCAGATTTCGTTGGGGGAACAGGTAATGGTGGGATGAGGAGGGGAGCTCACACCACAGCCTTGCTCCAGGAGCAGGAGCAGGTGTGGTGCTGCTGATGAGCTAAGAGTTTACAACACTTCTGCACCTGCAGCACAGGCACAAGGACTAATTCCTCCGGTGCAGAGGGATCTTGTAGTGCCACCCACTCTCCTGAACTTGATACACAGGAACTGCTGCTCCAGGGCTGTCAATCCAGCAAACAGCAGAGATCATTTCTATGATTTTATTATTTTGAAGGTGAACAAGAACTTAGAATCATAGAATCAGTCAGGGTTGGAAGGGACCACAAGGATCAGCCAGTTCCAACCTCCCTGCCACGTCCAGGGACACCCTACCCTAGAGCAGGCTGCCCACAGCCTCTGCCAGCCTGGCCCCAAACACCTCCAGGACATGATGTGGCCCCAAACATCTCCCTGCAGGGGCAACCCATTCCAGCCTCTCACCACTCTCATGCTCAGCAACTTCCTCCTCACATCCAATCTGAATCTCTCCACCTCCAGCTTTGCTCCATTCCCCCTAGTCCTCTTACTCCCTGATAGCCTAAAAAGTCTCCCCCCAGCTTTTCTGTAGCCCCCTTCAGATACTGGAAGACCACAATAAGGCCAGAAAACAACACTTGATTTTCCTGTAGGTTCTGATTTTTCCATCTGCCACCATTCTCTTCATCCACTGAACTGCAGTGCAGCAGAAGGAGATGTGGCTTCAGCCACTGCTTCATGCCCAGACCTTCCATCTTAACCATCTATAAAACCATTGGATGCACTAGGTTGGAAGGGACCTTCAGAGGTCATGCAGTCCAAACTCACTGCAGACACCTCCTGACACAGGTAAATCTTGGCACAGCTAAGTCCTGACACTTCCCTCTTTCTTCCAGCTCCTCTTAAAAGAAACGCTGCAGGCACTTCCAAGTCCTTTCCCTTCTAAACTCAAACTCAGTCACAAATTGCCAGCCCCACGTTCCAGTTTTTGAAACTGGAAATGAAACCAAATAAGAACCGCGGCGGCAACAAAGCAGGAACAACAACATTGTTCAGTCAGTAGAGGAAAAGTACTGAATGGAACCTGTAGCTCACAAATCTCTAATCATGTGGCAGAAAAATCTTGCAGGTTTTCTGACTGAAGCAGGAAATAAGTCTCACTTTCAACATACCAGGTGGTGTTGTCAGTGGGGTTCCAGTTTCTTGGCAGTAGCCAACAGGACGGATATATGGGCTGCTGGCTTCACACCTGAATCAAAAGAGAGAAAGTTGGCACCAGTCAAGTTTCCAAGCCAAAAGAAAAGCAGAATCTCACATGCTGGCTGATATGCCTGTGCTGGCTGAGCAGATGCTTTCAGTGGGTGTGCTCGTGGTGTAAAAGCCAAGCATTACCTTGTCAGAATTCCTAATGCCAAGTTTTCAAGGCGTTCAGGCTGCCCCGAAAGAGAGGCGAATGCGGAGTGAAATGTCTGCTGCTTGAACCCAACACAACGCCCCTCACACGTGGACTGTACCGACCACAGACCAGCCTGGACATACATAGCCATTTAAAAAGCAATTAAACAAGCCTCAAAGCCTCATCCCTAACTGAAACATCACTATTGTGGAAGAAGGAGAATTACTTTAAAGGGCTTGACCAAGAACTGTGCATTATCCACCCAGTCTGGCTAAAACCCAGAGGTACTTTGCCTGCTTCTCAGTTTTGTCTTCTGAGTCACTGAAGGAGGTGACAGGCCAGTCTGAAACAGCCTCTTTTATCATTATCTGCTCTGAGGAAGGGACCAAAGTAGTCTTAGAGATGTAGGAATAGACCTGTGTGTTCTCAGGCAGCCTGTACTTTGAAGGTTTGTTTGCTTGTGTTTCCCATTAACATTTGCAAAACCCAAACCAAACATGGCACGGAAACAAAGCCTCCCGGGCTGAAATGGCAAAGGAACAAGACATAAAGTCCTGCAAATGGCAACAAGCAGTGCTCCAAAGAGCTGCACGATGGATTTATGGCAAAGAAAGAAAAGACCAACTCGTCACCAGACAGGTGCCTGCTCTGAAGAAAAACATCAAGAGAGCAAACAGAGCAGAGGCTGAATCAGTGCTACCTTGATAAGCATGTGCCTTGTGGTGGCTTTCACACACAGCTTCAAGTAAAGCTGCTTCTATTCAAGGGGCAGAAAAACACAGAGCAAAAAAGGAAAAAAATTCCCTACTATTCCACCTGGCTGTAGGTGGGAGGAAGATTCTCAGATGCAGGATAAGCATAGTGCAGGTCAGGACCTACAAAGCCTAAATAAATGCTGGCAATCGTTGTTATTTCCCAAGGGCTGCAGCCAAGCTCTGCTGAGGCAAATGGGAAAGCTTTTCACTGTCTATCAGCACTGCCTGCTTCCAAATCTAAGTGTGCAGGGGACAACTCAGTATCCACTACCAGTCCAAAGAAGAGGATGTTCCCAATTCCAGGTGGTGTCACTACTGGAGTTCTCTCTTCCTTCAGCTCTGCCAGAGATGCCATTTTGGAAAGGGATTGTTGTGATAGGATGAGTGGGAATGGATTGAAGCTTGAGGAGGGGAGATTTAGACAGGAGATTAGGAAGAAGTTCTTTACAGAGAGGTTGGGGAGACACTGGAACAGGTTGCCCAGGGAAGTTGTGGATGCCTCCTGCTGGAGGTGTTCAAGGCCAGCTTGGATGAGGCTTGAGCAAGCTGTGCTAGTGGGAGGTGTCCCTGCCAACGACAGGGGGGTTGGAACTGGATGATCTTTAAGGTTCCTTCCAACTCAAACTATTCTGTGAGTGGATAACAGGAACATTTCCTACCTCGACCCAGGTCAGCCAGCTGCATTAGCTGCACCACTTCATGGGCAGTTCAAACCCCACTGGTTTGCACTCAGTCAGCAGGGGAAGTTTCTGGGCAACTGATCACAGGATGTTAGGGGTTGGAAGGGACCCAAGGAGATCATCAAGTCAAACCCCCCTGCCAGAACAGGACCAGACAATCTAGCTCAGGTCACACAGGAACACATCCAGACAGGCCTGGAAAAGCTCCATAGAAGGAGACTCCACAACCTCTCTGGGGAGCCTGTGCCAATGCTCTGTGATCCTTCCAGTCAAGAAGTTCCCCCTTGTGTTGAGGTGGAACCTCCTGTGCTTTAACTTAGCACCCACTACTCCTTGTCCTATCCCAGGAAGCAAGTGAGCAGAGCCTGTCCCGCTCCTCCTGACCAGCCCTCAAATGTTTATAAACATTTATTAAATCCCCACTCTCAGTCTTCTCTTCTCCAGACTAAGCAGCCCCAGGTCCCTCAGCCTCTCCTCATCAGGCAGTGCTCCAGTCCCCTAACCATCCTCGCAGCTTTGGCTTGCAAAAAGCCAAAGGAACTGAGAGGTGATTTAAGAGCCAGCTTCAGCAACAGCATTTAAAACATTAGAGGCTGCCCTTAGTGGAAGAGCTTTGTTGCAGCTTTGTTGTAGACAGGCATGAAAGCAGCATCTCTTTACCAGTAGTCGTAAGTCTCATCCCAGTTGTCGAAGTGGATCAGCAGGCGGCTGTCCACCATGTCCGCGATGGTGGCCACACACAGCAGCGATGGATTCTTCTTGTCCACTGCCTCCAGCTTCATCCCCAGGCGAAATCCAGAGGGTGTTACAGGCTGAGGAACAGGCCAGGAAAGGGCAATCAGCCACGTTCTAGGTCAGGTTGTTTAAACAGTCCTTATAAAATCTTGTGGCAGGTTGTGACCCTGACATCCACCGAGCCAAACGCAGCACTGCTACCAACGAGAGGTCTGCAGATCATAGAATGGTTTAGGTTGGAAGAGACCTCAAAGATCATCCAGTTCCAACCCCCTGCCATAGGCAGGGAGACCTCCCAATAGAACAGGTTGCTCAAGGCCTCATCCAGCCTGGCCTTGAACATTCCAGGAAGGGAGCAGCCTCCAGCAGAACATTCCAGCAGGAGGGAAGCAGAGCAGCACAGCTGGGCCCTGCTCCTCCAGCAGTCAGTGCTCCATCCATCTGCAGCATCAGATCCACCAGATGATGAACTTGGTGTCATGTGAGTGACACAAAATGGGAGGGAGTGTTGTTGGGCAGGAACTGAGGCTAACAACCAAAAAAGAAAGCAATGGTGGGTGAAGGATGAAAAATGCCCAAGATCCAGTGCCTCGTAATGAATCCCAGGGCACACATGAGTTTGCTGCTGGAAACCAGACATTATTTTGGAAATGATTAAATTAGAGGAAAGTGACACAAATATCTTGACTGTAGGGACACAGCAAAACAGAGCGTTGCAATAGATTTAATAAATGGTGGAGTAAATCTTTTCCTCCAGTATTAAGGAGGAAGGGAAATAGAAAATTCTTTCTCGGCAAAGTCAGTGGCTGGGTGAGGGAAGAAAAATGGCACATCTTAAAAATAAATCACAGCAGGAAACAGCTTGCATCTGATTGCACCCTGGTTGTACCTCTGATATAAGCATATTAAAAACCACCTAAATATTCTGGTCAAAACTCACTTAGCATCAGACCTATTGGCTACATCTCGGATCCCCCTATCACCACTTACAGCGTTGAGGGTCTTAAAAAGGCTTTTTGGAGCTGCTTGAGCTTTGCAGTTCTTCAAATAGGAAGTCCAATTAAATTCTCCCTCCTTAAAACCTAGAAAGAGATAAAAAGATTGTCTCAGGCAGCCCTAGTACATTCAGACTGGGGCTTTAGAAATAACCTAGCACGAATATGAAGCTTGCATGCTAACTGCCCTCCTGCCATCCTCAGGGGTTATGCATTTCAGCCAGCACAGCTCTCTCGCTTGCAGCCTAATGGCCAATCACTAATCTCAGCCTTCCAATGTTTCTAGGAACTTGAACGTGGCAAAGAAGCAAGTTCTGACATCCCTTAAAGGCTCCTTGCTTTGCAATCTCACAAAAGAAAGGGCTTCTTATTTGACTACCAATGCCAATCTTTGGGAGTATCAAAGGGAAGCTGCTTTGTCCTTTTGTGATTCACCACCTTTGGCCATCGAGCTGCACAGTGAAACCACACCACAAGTGAAACACACAGGTCCTTAGCAGAACTGATGCTTCCCTGCACACCATTCCATGTTTCTTACTTCCATACCTTTAGGAGGGAGCAGCTTATGACCTGTTTTTTCACACCAGCCAACGGGATGGATGTCTGAGGAATCAGCATTAACCCAGAAGTCGTAGCTGTCAGGGTAACCGTCAAAGTGCAACCGCATTCTGTACCCTTGCACCTGCAAGCAGGGGAGCTCTGGTTATCAGAAAGGCTCATGAAGAAGGTAAAGAAAAGCACTAATCCAATGTCCTTTCTCTGTCTGGATGTATTTTGGTGGTTGGATTTAGCCTGAGAAGCCTTTTCCAACCAAAATAATTCTATGATTCTATGTATGGTGAGACACTGGAATGGGCTGCCCAGGGAGGCTGTGGATGCCCTCTCCTTGGAGGTGTTGGATGAGGCCTTGAGCAACCTGGGCTAGTGGAAGGTGTCCCTGCCCACGGGAGTAGATGATCTCCAAGGTTCCTTCTGACCTAAGCCATTCTATGATTCTAGGTATAAACAAAAGTATATAAAAGATTTCATCTATTTCTCTAAAGTTTGTTTTAGTTTTCACCATTTTTAGCCCGCAGTTCCCCTGCTCCTCTTTTCCCACTTCAAACAGCTGAAAGTCAAACTGGTCAGGGTAAACTCAGAGGTCTCCCCATCCCACACTCATGCGCACCTTCCTGCATGGCAATGGCTGGAGTACAACTGCAACCTGGGCAAGTGGAAAGTGTCCCTGCCCATGGCAGGGCAGGGCTGGAGTAGATGATCTCTAAGGTTCCTTCTGACCTAAGCCATTCTATGACCCTAGGTATAAATAAAAGTAAATAAAAGATTTCATTTATTTCTCTAAAGTCTCTTTTAGTTTTCACCATTTTTAGCTCCCAGTTCCCCTGCTCTTTCTCACTTCACACAGCTGAAAGTCAAACTGGTCAGGGTGACCTCAGAGGTCTCCTCATCCCCACACTCATGCACACCTTCCTGCATGGCAACATCTGGAGTACAACTGCACTCTGAGAATCCTTTATGTCTGCAGCAGATCAACACAGGTTTCACAGAGCTGAAAAAGCATAAGTGCATTTTGACTTGCTAATATATACTGAGCATGACTGCCTAAGACACTGTTTTTTTATTTACCCATACTGTGCAATTAATTGGTTTGCTATTGAGACTTACAACTGAAAGAACCATGAATGGGTTGGTTTGGAAGAGTCCTTAAAGATCACCTCCTGCCATGGGCAGGAACATCTCCCAGGTTGCTCAAGGCCTCATCCAACCTGACCTTGAACACCTCCAGGGAGGAGACATTCACAACCTCACTGGACCTGTTCCAGTGTCTCACCACTGCAACATCTAACAATAACCTGACAGGAGGATTCCAGGAATAAATCTTTAACCACATAATGCTGCTCCTTCAGCACCCACATGAACTCCTCCTAATCATTCCTTCATTAAAGTACTACTACTCTTATGTTGCTGCTTTTAATTGAAACAGATCTATGTACATGGAGGATTTTTGGGATCAAATGAGAGAAAGAGAAACTACCTCAGCCACTGTGAGAACACAGAATCGAGAGGCGTGTTCGGGATCCAGCCCTTCCAATTTCATTCCAACTTTAAATCCATTTCGGCCTTGTGGGAATGACTGATACTGTTTGGAGGGGGAAGAAGGAAACATTTGTTTTTCATTCCTGAAGACAAAAATCTATTCCAGAGCAGTCATCATCAGATATACTTAAGGCTTCAAATCGTCAACTCAGAGAAGAAAATCCAATCGCTAAATGATTGCAGCTTTAGCAGACAGGCACAGGTACAGAGATCAATAAGGACATGATCAGCCTATTTCAGATTTACTTGTTATTCTAATTAATCTCTCAAAAGCACTGAACCAGGAGCTTGCTGCAATTAGCTACAAGCAAATCTCTGAGCAGATGCAGAAATGAGCTCTATTCCAACATAAAAGAATCCCCTTCACAGCCCCATGCAGGAGGGCTGATAGAATCCAAGAGCCAGGCAAGCTGAAATCCCCCCTGCCTGTGTCAGTCCAGGCTTCCCTTCTCATCTTCAAAGGGCAAAAGGGACAAAGCATGTTTGATCTGGAGGCCATTTACACAGTTGTTCCAGAAAATAGCTGTAGTTTTCATTTATTTGCCAGTCTCAATCCAAATTAAACATCTGAGGTATAGCAGAGGCTTAAAAGAAACCCGAAGTGGAATTGCAAATGGCTCACTGCAGCTACCTGACTTGCCCTCATCCCACTCCACAGGAGCCAACAGCCCTTGGCTGAGAGCTCAACTTTTAACGTGGGCTGGTGCACTGGGGTGCAGAAGCAGCTTCAACAAGGCTAAACTCAGCCTCTCCCACCTTCAGTCCAGCAGCCCACAAAGGAACACAACTTCCAGCCACCCTTCTAACAGCCACTTCTCACTGAGGCACTTGAGCACCCTCACAGAGTGAAGTGCCTTGCCTACAACCAGGGGGCTGCCTGTACAACCACAGACGTCTGAAAGCCATCAAGCTGTCCCTCTCCAGCATTACTTGGAGCTTGCCTAGCAGCCCATTTATCCAGAGCTAGCCAAAGCAGACCAAACACTCATTGCTTATTCCCCAGTGAGAGTCAACCAGCATTCTTCACACCCTGTTTTGGGATGAGACTGGCAGGGCAGCTGCTTGTTTCCACAGCTCTTCAGGGCTGGGAACAAACACGGAAGGGTTTTTACTTGCAACAGAACACTCATCCGGGGAGCTGCTGGCTTGAAGGTAACTCCAATCCCACCTCCAGAGTTAGCAGTTCTAGGATGGTGCCTGTAAAAAAACAGATCAAGGGAGTGGAAAAAAAGCTGCCAACCTCTCTGAACAGTTTAAGGGGAGCAGCTGGCATCCGTTCCGCTTCTAAGTAGGAAACCCAGTTCCATACCTTCTTCTTTCCAGGAACAGCTAAGCAATCAAAAAAAAAACAAAGAGAAAAAATTGGAATGTTTCTCTCAGATGCCTCCTGTTCTGCCCTCTCTCTTCTCTTTCTCCTCCCACGTACACTTGCCAAGGCTGTTTTGCAGTTGCACCCCAAAGGCGGCAGTGTTACCCAACTTTTGAGGGACGCTTTCAATTCAGCACTAGGGAGACTGTGTCTCATTTCTCATTAAAAATAAATTGATTATATCACAGGGTCAAATGAATTGTGGCACCCAAACTGCTGGCAAGCTGCCCATGGAAAGTTGCCACTGTGAAGTTTGGCTAAGATATAGCAACTTAAAAATGTGGAAATTAATTCCTTCTCCTGGCGTTTCGCAGAGGAGTGAGGGGTGAGATAGGAACTAAAAGACAGCAGAAAGAGGCAGATAATTGCAGCTGAAATAAATCTAAAATAAAACACAGGAGAAACCAAGTGACTTCGGGTTCAGTTCACAATGTCTTGTCTTAATTTACATACACATATATTTAGAACCTGCTAACAGCACTATGCAGCTACCAGCATGGAGATGACGAAAACAACTTGGGTAGCTGCTGGGCTTCGTTCTCCTAAGTCCATGGTCGCACACAGAGAAAATGATGTTTCAAATGCATATTTAAAACCTCCCCCCCAGTCTACACATGCCAGCTCCTTTAGCATAGACTACATTTAACTCTCAGTCTGTAATCAATCAAATGTTGTTTACAACTTCTTTTCTATTTAGTATTTGTAGTCTGTGGCCGTGAAGCTCTCTAAATTCAATGGGGGAAATAAAAAAAAAAAGAAGAAGAAGAAGAAAATAGAGCAGATTCTTATTGTCTTCAGTGAGCTTTGGATCAGGCTGTGTCTCCTTTCCAGCTCCTCACCACTGTGCCCATCACACAGGCAAATCCAGCCTATTCTTCTTGATACACTGCAGCCTAGCTTTGGTAAGAGGGTTATGTACGTAATAAGCTGTTCTGAATGGGAAATGAGCTCCACTGTCCTTTCCTCTTCTGTTTACTATTATTCATTTTATAGTACCTAGTTAAAAAAAAAAAAAAAAAGGAAAAAAAAAAAAAGTAACTCTATAAACATTAAAGAAAAGAGACTATGAGCTTAGCTCACCTTGTTTTATTGGCTTACTGTTTCTGCGGCTTTTCATATTATTTGATTTATTCTTCTCCTAGACACAGATACGTTAAAAAAGAGTTTAGCAAGATTGGTTTTGGCTTGTCGTTTGTTTGTTTGTTTGTTTTCTTTTTCCTCCCTCTTTGATCATCTCACAATGCAGGTACAACAAGGCTGTAACACGGAACTCACAGGACTATGAGGCAGCATTATTCTCTCTCGAGCAACCCTGCGTGCGCATTGGTAGGGTACCTCACATACATAACTTTGATCCTGCAGTAGCCCAAAGTGTTTCTACAAATTATTTAATGTATTCTCCTAAAGGATCATTTAACTGTGGCTGCTGAGAAGCAGCATGGCCCCAGATCTCCATCACAATACACAGGATTTGCTCTCTGCGATGCAGGATTTATTGCTCTTATCAGCAGCCTCACTCAACTGCTTCATCTTCCTTCTCCCTTCAGAGGGTCTCGTCTCCATCTATGCCAGGGAATGGATGCAGAAAAGAAAATAACTTACAGAACCATTTTGGCTGGGAAAAGACCTTTAAGGTCACCAAGTCCAACCATCATGAAACTCTGAAGGAAGCAGAAGCTTTGAGTGACTACTGTCATAGCTGAAGTGCTCAGAGAATGGGGTTTCCCTGTGCCACACTCAAGCCATTTCTTTGATGTGGTTCACAAACTCATGTTTAATTCACCCAGGATTGTCATTTCCCACAGCAAACCAAAAGAAAAAAAAAAAAAAAAAGGGGTAAAATCTGCAATGCAAAGCTGCCTGCCAAGCACACCCCAGCAGAGACAGGGGGGCAGTTTCAAATGAGGAGGAGGAGGAGGAGAAGGGGGGAGAGGCAGAATGCAAGTTCTTCTGAAAACATGTGGACATTAAAACATCCACACCACAAGGTGAGCAACAAAATGAGTTGAAATGTTTGTGAGATCAGAAGTTTCAGCTTGCACTGCCAACCAACACCCACCCCAGTGTCTTGTGTCTCTGCACTGCAATACCTGACTCAATAAACCAGCTCAGGCCCAAGATGCTCCATGCACAGCAGCAGAGCAGAGCCTTGCACAAAAAAAAGGGCCCCTAAAAGGCAGGAAGATGCTTAAAGGGAGCCAAGGAAAGCTCAGGGCAGGCTTGAGGTCCTTCTGTTCCCCCACCATCAGCACAGGATGCAGCAGAGCAGTGAGTGCACATGCAGGTACTTCATCAGCAGCAGTCAGACTCTGTGGCCTGACACTGATCCTCAGCAGCAAGTAGCAGTGCTCAGCTGTGGTCAGATCAAGTCTTTTGAAGGATGTGTGTTAATGGCTGTGAAACACACCTGGTGCACAGGGCTGTAACTACACCTCTAAAGGTACAGTCTGAAACCTTGGCTTCAAATCACTTATCCACCCTCAGGACTCCTCAGACCTCAGCACAGGTATTCCCATGACTGGTGTAATTGGGATCAGACCCAGACCCCTCTCACAGGCACAAAACGACCTCCTTCAGCTCTGTTTGCATTGCACAGTGAAATGTGAGACACAGAACGGTGCCTGCTCCTCACAGTTCTCTGCAGAAAACACATGCAGCCTCCTTTACCTCATCTTCATCTGCATTTTCTTCATCCTCAGACTCCAGAGGCAGCTTTCTCTTCTTCCTCACACGTTTGGCAGGTCTGTCAGCCTCAATCACCTGACAGCCACTGCTGGGATTAGCATTTCTGCCATTTCCCTTGTTTCTGCAATCATCTGCTGAGTCTCTGGTATCGCTAAACATCCAAAATTGAAAACAGAAATCAAATTAAAAGCACAGTGACACTCCTCTGGCAATCCAGCATCTCTGTACCTCTTTAGAGCAATGAGGGTGCCTGGGCTGAGAAACTAGAAGTGAATTGTGTCTGCAGGCCTTGCCAGATGTGTATTTTTTGAAATACTGTAAAGCACCAGCACAGCTCTTGCAGCCAGAGCAGCTAGGAAGGGATTTTAATTTTGCTTTTTTACATCTCTAGAGGAACTTAAACATCATCCTGATCTGTAGGACACGGAACTGAGGCATTGCCACCAGCTGGGAAGGGGAATGAGGATGGGGCTCTCAAAAGCAGCCTTCCTTTGGTCTAGCATGGGAGCCTCATGAGTGACAGGAAGGTCACTCCAGTTCAATAAGGACACGGATGTACTGCATAGGGTCCAAGAGAGGCTACAAAGATGCTGAGGGGCCTGGAGCCTCTCTTTGAGTAGGAAAAGCTGAGAGTCCTGGGGCTGTTAAGCCTGGAGAAGAGCAGCCTCAGAGGGCATCTGATCAATGCTTAGCCAAGAACTAAAGGGTGGGAGGCAAAAGAATGGGGTCTGAATCTTGTCGGTGGTGCCCAGTGCCAGGACAAGGGGCAATGAGCATAAACTGGTTCCATCTGACCATAAGAGGAAAATTCTTTGGTGGTAGGGTGCTGGAGGTCTGGAGCAGGCTGCCCAGAGAGGTTGTGGAATCTCCTTGTCTGGAGAGATTCTAAACCCAGCTGGCCATTGTGATCCTGGGCAAGCTGCTGTGGATGCCTCTGCATTATCAGGGGGTTGGACTGGATGCTCTCCAGAGGTCCCTTCTAACCCCATCATGTTGGGATCCTGTGTCACCAGCAGAGCTGGGCAAGTGGCTCTGCCTTAGGCACACCAGGCTAAGGTGCACTGAGGATTTCATTCTATTCACAGCAAGAGTTTTCTCTAACACAACGTTCCCTTGAAACATTTTTATACACAGACCAGGAAGATTCAGGGCTTTCTTTACCTGTACCTGTGCTGCTGGGAGCCTGTCTGAGTACTGAACTTCCCATTCTGAAAGCAGTCCATCTGCTCATAGATTTGGTAACTGCAGCAGGGCTCTTCGTCTTGTATGGCCACTGCAGAAGCAAAGGAAAAGACAGCTCAAAAAAATGGAACTGTTAAAACACCTCTCAGGCAATTAGCTCTGCCAAAGTCCTTTACAAACTTCAACAAAGTGACTCTCTGGATCCCGTAGTGAGGGGAGTAATTCTAGAAGCTTGTTAAAGAAGACCTCCTTTTTATCTCTAATATTTTAATTTTGGACAAGCCCTGCCCCTGTCAAAGTGATAAAGGAGGAGATGATCCCAAGACTAAAATCAGGGCACAGTTGAAAACCTTTTTCTGCTTCTTTAATCCCAGTAACCCTCTGACTTGAAAGAGGCATTTCAAAAGACCCCATCCCTTTAGATACTTTTAATACACTTGGTTAAGCTTAAAACTTCTGCCTTTATAGATACTCTGCCCATAGGAAAGTACTTCCTAAACCCAGCATATTATTGATGAGAGAAGAGAAAATAATCATTCCTCTACCTAGCAAGGAATATATATACCTATTTTTCATCTGAAATCAAGCAAGAAAATGTGGGGAATAACTCCAATTTATCAGTTGTGTTTACTCTCCTCTGAGCACATCCTAATGCAAACTAATTTAGGCTTTAATATTGTAGCACAAAGCCCTTGTGCTGGTTTCACCCCGAGGCATTTACACCACCCTGATGCACTCTCTTTGCTCAAGTAACCCTGCCCTGCAAAAGGTGCTAAGTGGAAGTCCTTTGGTAGCACTGTCTGCAGGCACCGGTTTGACCAATTCTGTTTTGAATGCACCATTACCCACTTCAAAAGGCAAGCACGAACCACACCATGCAGAACGCTGAGCTCTGAGTCACTTTGCTTCTTCTTTAAAGCCATTTCCATCCTCTCCTTCCCAGCACTTTACTCACTCTGCCGAGACATTGACATTTTTCATTCATCTCTGATTGCTCCCTGTAGCCTGCTATGGATGTCAGATGGTCCTGGCTGGAATTGGGTAGACAGGCTGCTTGCGTGCGTGGTGCATGCACAACCTGCTTCTACCACAAGTTCACTCTCACCCTGTGCCACCAGGGACCAATGATTCCAGGCAGGGAAAAGGCAAAACAGGGAAAACTTGAAAGAAGCAGAAGTGCTGGAAGAGCTCTGCTCAGAAGTCACAGTGATCCATCAGAGATTCATTTGGGTTGGGAAAGACCTTTAAGATCACCCAGTGCAATCATTCTCTAACTCTACCAAGCCTGGTGCTAAACTATGTCTCTCAGTAGCACATCTCTGCCTCTTGGAAACACCTCCAGGGACACTGATTCAAGAATCTCCCTGGGCAGCCTGTTCCAGTCTCTGAGAACCCTTTTGGTGAAGAAGTTTCTTCTGCCGTCCAACCTAAACCTCCCCTGGGGCAACTTGAGGCCACTTCATTTCATCCTATCATATGGTACCATGAAAAAGAGACTGACCACCACCTTGCTCCGACCTCCTGTCTCACAGAGCTCTATTGAGCCTGAAGGTCTCTTAAGAGTATGGACTACACCTGGACTAAAAAGGTGTGACAAATTCTCAGTGCTGAGGTGACCATAGGAGCTGGTTCTTTGCCTGATGGATTGACATCTCCCTCAGCTGATGCAGAGAAGGAGAACAATCCACAGCCAGCAGGAGCATAAGTGGATGCCTGCAAGTGTAAGTGAAGCTGCAGTGCTTACGGTGAAATTGGAGATGAGAAAAGCCAGCAGGGGAGACAGGTACAAAGTCTTCCTATCCAGAATCAGAAATAGTCCCATCAAAACCCTGGCAAAAGCCAACTGGCAGATGCTCATCCAGGCAGGCAACAGGATGCAAGTCCCTCCTCAGCTCAAAAATTCCCTCCATGGGGATGCAAAGCTCAGCAATGTAGCTCTGCCTTGCCAAAGGATCCAAACACCTTACCCAAAGAGCTAATCCCTTTCAGCTACTGCACCAGGGTGCACTGGTGATGCTGAAGATGTGACATAAGCAGGCTCCAGCCATCCTGCTGTGCCTGTGTGTCCCAAGCTCATTTTCAAGCCTCCTGCCACCACCTTAGGGGAAGATATTTTTCAGCACAAGACATGAGGGAAACTTATCCCTAGATGCTGGAGCACCTCCCTTATAGGGACAGTTGGGAGAGCTGCAAGAGTTGGGGATCTTCAGCCTGGAGAAGACTCCAGGGATACCTTAGATGTTAGGAAGAAGTTCTTAAATGAAAGAGTGATTTGCATTGGAATGGGCTGCACAGGGAGGTGGTGGAGTCTCCATCCCTGGAGGTGTTTAAAAGGAGACTGGATGAGGTACTTAGTGCCATAGGTTAGTTAATGAGAAGGGTTAGGTGATAGGTTGGACCTGATGATCTTAGAGGTCTTTTCCAACCTGGTTAATTCTGTGATTCTCTGATTCTGTGACAGGATGTGGCTTAACTCATAGATTTATCATTTCATAGTTTGGGCTGGAATGCACCTTGAAGATCATCCAGTTCCAATTCCCCTGGCATTGGCAAGGGCACCTTTCACTAAACCAGGTTGCTCAAGGCCTCATCCAACCTAGCCTTGAACACCTCCAGGGAGGGAGCAACCATGACCTCCCTGGGCATCCTGTTCCAGTGTCTCACAACCCTCTCTGTAAAGTATTTCTTCTTAATCTCCAAACTAAATCTCCTGTCCTCAAGCTTTAATCCACGTCCCCTCATCCTATTATTACAAGCCCTCATACAAAGCCCCTTCCTGGCTTTCTTGTAACCCCCTTCAGGTACTAGAAAGATGCTCTAAAGTCTTCCTGGAGCCTTCTCCAGGTGAAGCATAGATTCACAGAATGGTTTAAGCTGGAAGGGACTTTAAACATCATCCAGTTCCCCAGCTCATCTCTGTAACCACACTTACCTTCCACAACAACGAGCACAACACACGCAGCAGGTACTGTTATGACAAGGCAGTGGTTAAATTAACTCTAAACACTCTTAAAAGATCCAAAAGAAGACAGTGACTCGCTCCACACACTGCTCTGGGGAGCTCTAGGGTACTGAAACACTCGCTGTGATGCAGACCTGCTTCTAGAAGCTGTGGCAGAACCTGTCTGTGCTCACCTTCCCAAGCAATGCTGGAGGCAGCAGAAGCGTCGGCAGCAGCAGGAACAAAGCCCTGGGAATTGGCATTTATTGAGAAGACTGTAAGAGTCCTTATGGCTTCAGCTTCTTCTTCACTAATGAGTTCTAGCAGTCCAAACTCATTTAAGTAGAACTGCAGGTAAGAGAAGAAAGCAAACGAGTAAGCAGTAGGAAAACTGCTGGGAAGGGGGGGAGAGGAAGGAATAAGATTCCCCGAGGAGCAACTAGGTATGGGGCAAAAGGAAAATGGCTGAAGAAATGTTGAAGAGCATTAAAAATAAGTAACAATAAAAGCCAGCAACACCCAGCACAACTCTTCAAAATGCCACAAATGCCCCCTCACCCACCCCCAGAAACACCCAGCAATTCATCTTGTTGTCAGGGAAGGAAAGCACTGTTAACTCCAGCTGCTCTGGATGTGCTCCCCTTACAAACCTCAGAGCCTGGAGGAGTGAAGCAGACCAAACTCCATCAGCAGAGCAGGGCATCCCTCTGCCCTGAGGGTTCAAAGTCATCGCAGTTACATTTACTGCAGTTATCCCATACAGCAGCTCCCCATAAACCTCAGAGCAAGCTAGAATCACCCAGCTGCTGATAGAAAGGTCATGTTCCAGTGGAGAACTTGTCCAACACATCCTCCAGCTGGTGATGACTGGTCTGGAATGCCCTCAGAGCACAGTGACAGCTGGGACTGCATCAACACAAAAAGCATCTGGAGCTGCAAGAGGCCAAGTGGTTCTCAACCCTTCCTCAATGCCACTTGACAGTCTGCTGGGAAATGAACTTCCCAGAGGAGCTGAGGAATGTGAGGACAGGCAGAAGAGAAGACACTGAGCAGTATCTCTTCATTTGCTAAGCTCCTCCTTGCACAGCAGCACTTAGCAGTGAAAGACACAGTGGGGACTTGACTCAAAGACAGTCCCAAGTTCAAACTAACCATTCCTGAACAGCACAGAAATACACCTAACAGAAGGCACAGGAGCATAGGTGGGTGACATGTACCAGTTCAGCTGTGTCCAAGCTCCCAGTCCCAACTTCCCCAACCTTTGACCCTTAAGAAACTCTCTGTCCACTGCTGGGGTAGGTGACCCTTCCATGCTCTGCCCCAGTGCAGGACCTGCCTACCCTCCCTGCACACACATCACCTTCCTGCTTCAGGCCATCAGCGCATTGAGGTGCAGAAGAGAAAACCCCTGGAGACATACAGCCAAGGGTTCACACCACTGGGAGCTATGGAAAAGGAATGTTCTGGGGCAGACCACAAGAGACTCTCATCCTTCAAGCTTAAGGAATTTGTTAGGCTATGGAGGAATGCTTCACTAGTCCAGACAACAATATTAAATTGTGCCATGGAGTGTCAACGTGCATCTTTTGTTAGTCTCAATCTGCAAAGGCAACTAAGCACCAAAAAAAAAAAAAGGAAAAAAGTGGATAAATCAGCTTTCTGATGAATCTAAAGATTACTGATTCCTTGATCTCCTTCACTGTTTGCAATAGAGAGCTCCTGAACTCCAGAATGAGACAGGTCAAATGTGGGCTGCATTTGCAAGCTCTTCTCTAAAGCCTTTACTCATGGTGCTTGATTAGTTTGAGCTCTTTCCTCCACTGTTCAAATTCCCTTTGCTTCACCTCTGAAGCAGGACTCCCCACCACACAGAGAAGTCCTCTTTTTCCTCTACCCCTGCATGCTTCCTGAGTTCAGCCTCCTGCCTCCAGCCTTATCCCAAATGTTATTCCTCCTCTTCCCTTTTTATCTGAGGCCTGTGTTGCATAAAGCATCACAGATGATGGACTTGCTTCTACAAAGCTCACTTCTTCCTCTGTGTCTCTGAAGAAGCAGAGCAGCATTTCTGCTTCAGCACAAAGAGAAACAACCCGTGGCAGAGAAATGATCCTTCCAAGTGGACTGAGCTTCCTGCAGGAGACCATTCAGTCCAGTCACTGTCCTCAAACACCAGCAGAGCAGCAGCAGCACAATGGTGCAGCTCCCAGGGTTTCCTGGCCACGGCTGAGAATGGCAGCTCAGCATCAGGAGCAGAAGGTCAGTGGAAGGAGCTTCTCCAGAGCTCCACGTGCCATTAAGCAGCAGAGTGAGCGCGGAGCAGAGCTGGCAGCTGGAGGAGGGGAAGGGTGCCAATGTCACTTTGCATCAGCGGATTAGTCTCCAGGGTAGTGACACTCCTGCATACCAATGACCACTTCTGATTCAGCCCAAACCAGTGGAGACAGCCGGCAGTTACTCCCTCCTCTGCCAACCTGATGGTGTACCTGCAGCCACATCAACTGTTGAAGACCACCCAGGTCCCAAGAAGCATTTTGCATCAGAAAACCAACGAGTATCTCTATTAGCAGCCTGAGATTTGATGCTGAGCACTGGCTGGCCCCTGGAAGCAACCTCCAGGTTCATCCTGAAACTCTTCAAGGCCATGTCCCTTATTCCCAAATTCTGGCAAGGCAGAACTGTGCTGCTATCACCGCACTTTCCTCTACAACAAGGAGTTCAACACAGCATGTTTGCTAAGATGAAAGCCACACAAACCCTGCAGAAACTATCTGCCCTTTCCTGACAATCAATTTAAAGGAGTTAAGGATAAGTAACTCATTGTGCACGCAAGAATTGGAACGCAGCAGGAAGAGACGGTGCAAAGAAAAGGATACAACAGCAAAACAAAGCCACAAACAAATAAGCAACAACAAAAAAAAAAAGCCAAACCCAACCAAACAAATAACTGTTTGGCACTTCTGCAGCGGTAAAAAGAAAACAGAGTTTGGCATCTTAAGAATGAAGCAACTTCCCATGTAGTCAGTTATCATGTTCCAACTACACATTTCTACCAGACTCACTAACCCTGCTATTTAGTGCTCTTATATGTGATCATCTAATATAAAACAATCCCCTGTTATTATTTAGTGTCTTACAGTCTAATAAATAACCTGGTGCTGCAGTGATTCTCTACTATTACCAGGAATCAATAAAAGTGAAGCCATTTCTGCAAAGGGACATTACTGCTGCTGTGCAGAATTCCACCACGGTGAGAGTTGGAAGGGACCTCTGGAGAGCAGCCAGTCTGACCACCTTGCTAAAAGCAGGGGCACCCACAGCAGCATCCCCAAGATCACAATGTCCAGGTGGGTCTAGAATCTCTCCAGACAAGGAGACTCCAGGCCTCCAGCACCCTCACACCACAGAAGTCTCTCCTCATCTTCAGATGGAAACTCCTAGGTTCCAGTTTGTGCTCATTGTCCCCTTGTCCTGTCACTGGCCATCACCAAAAAAGTCCAACCTCATCCTTTTAATCTCCCACTCTTTAGCTCTTGCTGAGCACAAAGAGGTTCCCCCTGAGGGTGCTCTTCCCCAGGTTCAACAGCATCAGGGCTCTCAGCCTTTCCTCTCACAGCAGTGCTCCAATCCCCACAGCACCTTTGTAGCCTCTCCTGGACTCTCTTCAGCAATTTCCTGAAAACTTTAAGAGAAAATCTGTCTCTGTGCTGTTAAACCCTTTCAAGAAGCAGAAGTGTATAATGACTTTGATTAAATGCAGGGCAAACGTTAGGCCACTACAAAATGACCATCCAAAGGACCTCCTTGAAAGTCAGTGGACTCAATTCTGTGTTGGTTTTAGGGGAGTAGAAACCACTGATCTCAGAACATCCCAAGCATGCAAAGCCATCCACATTCTCTTGGCGTTTGCTGGCAGACGCCTTGTCCTTGTAGCCTAAGTGATATCTGACAGCTCATGTAGAAGACTTCACTGCACAAAGGGAGGAGGAGGAGGGGAGGAAGGGGAAGACTTAGTACTGGCAGAGGTGGGGGTCCCAATTCTGAATGCCTGCTGTAATACCAGCGATCTGATTTTCCAGAGCTCGTAAATCCCTTCAGCTCCAATTCGTTTCACTTGGAATTGATCTTTCCTTCCCTGCCCTGAGATTCGAAACTCTTGCAGCCCTAAGGGCATTCTGACGTATTCATTCTCAGCCATCAGAAGAGCAATCGAACTTGAGTAACAGTCAAAGGTAGTTTGGCAAACAGTTCAGACACCTGCCCTCCTGTCACACGAGCACCGTGTTTGTGATTTTCATTATCAGGAATACAGAAGATACAGACAGCAGTCAAAAGCTGAAGCAAGCAACCACTGATGTGAAAAGAACCTAAAGACTCAGCCCCATAAATGGACGAAATTTGTCTTTCAGGAAAATGTCTTTCTCACGCCAGGCTGAAATAATTGTGCCTGAGTACATTATAGGGAGACACAAATGGACAAAATTTGTCTTTCAGGAAAATGTCTTTCTCACGCCAGGCTGAAATAATTGTGCCTGAGTATGTTATAGGGAGAGTGCTGAGACTGAGGGAGATCAGGCCCAGAACTTCTATTAGCTAAAAACAATTACTTCAAATGCTTCCTGCCTTCAGAAATCAATTGAGCAAGAAATGAGGAGAGAGGGAGTTGCACCAGGCTTTCAGAAACAGGACTACTACTCACCCACCCCTGTAGTAACACCAACCCAGGTGGTTAAACCGAAGTGTTCTCCCTGCACAACTTTTCTTTGCAAACTACAGAACGTACCACAAATCTTCACAGAACGTGTCACAAATACTCAGAGAGTCATAAAACATTAGGGGGTGGAAGGGACCTCCAGAGGCCATCAAACGCAACCTCCCTGTCAAGGCAGATTCACCTAACGAAGGCCACGCAGAAACATATCCAGGCAGGTTTTGAATGTCTCCAGACACGGAGACTTCACCACCTCTCTGGGCAGCCTGTTCCAGTGCTCCACCAGCCTTAAATTAAAGAAGCTCCTCCTCTTGTTTGAGTGTGATGTTCAAGCTTGTGCCCTGTCACTGGGCACCAGTGCAAAACCATCCTGCTGCCATTTTCGTGACACCTGCTCATTATTTGTCAGCATTATTAACTTTCGCTCCAGCCCATGTATTTTTTTTAGGGATTGATCCCCCTGATCTCAGTATTCTGTGCTGCCAAAGGCGTGGTGGCCACTCATGTTGTGTGCCCCTCCATTTCTTACTTGTAGGTTGCTACCAGGCAAGGTACCAATGCCGTCTTTCCAGTCTAAGGCATTCACTAGCTCAGGGTCCGCTGTCGGGATGCAGATGACCTCCTCCGACACATTCTCTTCCATCTCTCTGCTCTGCAACTGAGCTCTTTATTTCATTTTCAAGGAAGAAAAGCAGGGTGTGAAAACAAAACAAAAGGCACGGGAAGAATCAGGCCTGTTGCTTTACATTTCACAAAGGGTTCTCAGAGCAACACCACTTTTAAGAGATGGGGGTGGAGGGAAATGCCACACTTGCTCTCTGCCCATGAGACTTCAGTAAATGTGAACAGCAAGAGCCTCAAGTTGCCTGAGGACAGAGATAACCCAGTAAATTGTCACAGTTATTTAACTTGCACGAGGTTTTGTTGCCAATTAAAGTTCCCCTGCTAAGATTCTGGGGTCTCTGCGTCCAGCAGGAGCTTTGGGTTTAGGAGATGAGGGGTACCAGGATTTCACATCACTTTAGTACAAATACCAGGGGATGCACGAAGTCACACACAGGTGGCAACTCTGTACAACCCAGGGAGGGAGGAGCAGCAGCAACAGCTGTGGCCAAGTCTCTCTTTACTGCTCTATGCTAGAAATGCTGTAAAGCCCTTAAAATACTTAAAATGGGACTTACTGCTTTCCTGTCCCAGCAGACAACCTAATGGGCTCCATTAGAAGAGCCCTCTAAAAGCCATGCAGCTATTTGGGCTGCCCATATCCACTTGCTCAACTACCTCTGTGGTAGACATTAACCAAACACTGACCATAAATTAACTGCACTTTCCTGCCCTTTAAACCTGAATATCTGCAATCTAGGAAGAAACCTGCTTGATTTAAAAGCAAAAAAAAAAACCAAAATCCAAGATTCACAGGCTTCTCTTGAGCTTCAGCGGTGGGCAAGGGTTGTTAAGTTCAAAACAGCCCAGCCCAACTGACAGGTCCAACTGCATTCCTATGGGAATGGGGCAAAACTGCCCAGGGGTGGGGGTCTCTGTTTTGACATTTGACTGCTGGACTTCAACAAGCTCACTCTGAGCGTTGAACTCAGGGCTCTTAACTCAGAGTAAGAGCTGCACTATCCCAGGACCAGAAGCTCTTAAGTCAAGAGTTAAGAGCTGCACCAGCCCAGGACCAGGCACTTCATCTGCCTTCAGACAGAGCACTGCAAAGTGCCTTCAGACACAAGCCCAGGGCAGGCTTTTAACTGCTGGGTGATTAAATTAGGGTAGGTGAACTCCCCTCCTAATCTGGAGCCTTTCACAAGCCCAACCTCTTGTCTAGAGGATGACACTTTAGTTCAGCCCCACACCTGACACAGGATAAAACCTGACGTTTGAGCGTTCCTGCAGCTCTATTTCAAGCACTGCAACTCTTTACCAGTACCCAGATTGGGCCAAAAGCAGGGCAGATGTTGGTGAACTGCAACACCCAACGGCTCCGAGTACCTCAATCTAATCCCTGTCGGAGGAGTTCCTCCTCTTTATCCTCCCGGATATGCTTCCAGCTACTTACAGGCCTGCCTAATCGTGAGGATTAGTGGCACTCGGGCTCCTCAGAGCGAGTCGGGAAGGTGAAAAGGGGAGCGGAAGCAAAGCGGAGCAGCAACAGGCTTGCAGCCAGCTCCGGTTCCACCGGCTCTAACTGCCGCAGGGCGGGGACGCGGCACAGGGCAGTGTCCATGGAGACAGGACCTGCATCATCAATGCCTGCTACGGGGGGACCAGGGCTTGGACATCCCACTCAACCTTCTGCAGGGTGGTTTGAACAGCTGCAGCTGAAGGCTCACCATAGATTAATCCAGACACACCTGTTTGGGGCCGTTTGGATGCCAATTTCAGTCAGGGTGAACTCATGGCTTTTAGTTTCACAGGTTGCATCAGGCTGGAAGGGACCCTCAAAGCTCATCTTGTCCGACCCCCTGCAGTCAGCAGGGACATTTCCAACTACATCAGGCTGCCCAGGACCACATCAAGTGAACTCGATGATCTCAAAGGTCTTTTCCAACCTGGTTAACTCTGTGAATACAAACATTGGTACAGGCAGTAAAGTGTGATCTTGAATGTCTCCTGGGATGAGATCTCAACCACATCACTGGGTATCTGGTTCCATTATTTCACCACTCTCCTTGTGCAGAACTTCCTCCTGATGTCCACCCTAAATCTCCCCTGCTCTAGTTTCAAACCATTGCCCTTCATCCTGTCACTACCAGACCTCCTCCCCAGCCTTCTTGTAGGTCCCCTTTGGCTATTTTAGATGTTGTTCTTTGGATTCAGGCTTTAAAAATAAAACAGCTCAAACAGCAGGAGCATTTTCAGAGCTCCCTTTGGGAGGAGGAGTTTGGAGATACTTAGGCAGAAGTAACTGAGTTGTAGAAGGTATTTAGAATTGGGCCAGGAACACTGTCAAAAATCACAATGTAGGAGATAATCCTGTACTATGCAGAGAAGACCTGACACAGTAATGGGTGATTTTCATCTCTGTGCTTTATAAATCCAGTAAAACTCCTAGAAAAATAAATTACTTTTCCTATAATGCTCCTTTATCAGTAAAATCTACAATAAAATCAAGATAGCCCAATAAAAGGAAGCAAACTGCAATTAAAAAGGCAGCAGAAACTAACTTAAGAGCCACGGCCAGGCACAACCATTCCCCATTTGCTTTCAGTTGGGATTGGTCTTCATCTTTAACTTCTGAAGACACAGAAACATTAATGCAAGAGAAGAAAGAGCAAAACTGAGATGAGTCACTCAGACTCAAGCTATAGATTTGGGTTTATGGAGTGCTATATGATGGCCATGCTGGCAGAGACTCAGAGATTCACAAAATCGTTTGAGTTGGATGGAACCATAAAGATCATCTAGTTCCAAACCTGCCATGGGCAGGGACACTTCCCACTAGTCCAGGTTGCTCAAGGGCTCATCCAACCTGGCCTTGAACACCTCCAGGGAGGTGGCATCCACCACCTCCCTGGGCAACCTGTTTCAGTGTCTCACCACCCTCCCTGGAAAATATTTCTAATATCCATTATATCATCATGGATGATCATCATATATCATATCATATCATAGTTCATAATCAATATGCCACCACCCAGAGCCCTGGGCTTTCTCTTTGGTAGGAAATCTATAGACAGAGGTCAGGAATACTTAAGGTTTGATCCTGTTTCTGTCACTGAACCACGATGCAGCCCTGCTTCAACTGTGGAAAAGCAGCTTTGGCTTTTGACATCCATCATGCCTCAGTCAGGAGACGAAAGAAAAATAAAGCAAGAAAAAAATGGTGAAGCTCACACAGAGAAATAAAAGTGAAGGGTAAAAGGGTAGGTGGGGGGTTCACTGGATTCTCTGTACACCACCAGATCTAACGGGAAGAGAAAGATTTCCACAGCAACCCCATTTCAGATGCTGCTGGGTTGATTTCCAGTGCCACGAGGATTTCAGTGTCTTTCTATAAGGGTAAATGTGAGAATCACAACGTCTCAATAAACCCAAAGCCTGTAAATCAAGTCACAACACTGAAGTTCGCAGCCCTTCTGGCTGAGCTTCCGTGCACCAGGAGGCGAAATTCCATTCGAGAAGCAGCTGGCACGGAGCAAACCATCTGACACTAAGCTGTTCTGGGAACAAGCGACTTACAAATCACCTTTCTTCCCCAAAACAGAAGAGGAAGCCAAGCAAAGGCGGTCACTGCCTTCAGTGCAACAGAGCTGCACTCAGGAGCTGGCACTCAGAGCTCTCTGCACCCCCAGCTTCTTGGCAGGGCTGGCAGCGGTGTCTGACACTCAGCGCCTTCAATCTGCCACTCACTCTTGTGATGCTAGCAGAGAACCAAACTGCAGCTTAAACAGACAGCAAAAAAAAAAAAAAAAA
>VWZI01010199.1:441862-452556 GCA_013396835.1 Psilopogon haemacephalus
TAACTATTTTTTTTTTTTTTTTTTGTTATAATTGCAGCAATTTACATTTTGATGAGAATTCCCTATTCTGAGCCTTCTTGCCCTGTTATCTCACTGCTTCCAGCAGTCATTGCAACAGAAATTGCCCCGTGCCTGCCATGTGAATTTATCCTTTCCCTTCTCTCAGCTCACTCTACGAGGTTGTATTTGCCTAAATTGGGGTTTTTGGGGTTGTTTCTAACTGCACTGGGTAGATCTCTCCAGCCTAAGTTGGCTTCTTGCTTGTATTTCACAGATTCACTGAATCAGGCAGGTTGGAAGAGACCTTCAAGATCATCCAGTCCAACCTAGCACCCAGCCCTAGCCAATGGCACTAAGTGCCCCATCCAGGCTTTTCTTGAACACCTCCAGGGATGGAGACTCCACCACCTCCCTGGGCAGCCCATTCCAATGCCAATCACGCTCTCTATGAAGAACTTCCTCCTAACATCCAACCCGAACCTGCCCTGGCGCAGCTTGAGGCTGTGTCCCCTTGTTTTGTTGCTGCTTGCCTGGGAGAAGAGCTCAACCCCAGCTGGCTACAACCTCCCTTCAGGGAGCTGCAGAGAGCAATGAGCTCTGCTCTGAGCCTCTTCTTCTGCAGGCTGCACACCCCCAGCTCCCTCAGCCTCTCCTCACAGGGCTGTGCTCCAGGCCCCTCCCCAGCCTTGCTGCCCTTCTCTGGACACCTTCCAGCACCTCAACATCTCTCTTGAATTGAGGGGCCCAGAACTGGACACAGCACTCAAGGTATGGCCTGACCAGTGCCAAGTACAGGGGCAGAATAACCTCCCTGCTCCTGCTGGCCACACCATTCCTGATCCAGGCCAGGATGCCATTGGCTCTGCTGCCCACCTGGGCACACTGCTGGCTCATGTTCAGCTACTATCTACCAGCATCCCCAGGTCCCTCTCTGCCTGGCTGCTCTCCAACCACTCTGTCCCCAGCCTGTAGCACTGCCTGGGGTTGTTGTGGCCAAAGTGTAGAACCCTGCACTTAGCCTTGTTCAATCTCATCCCGTTGGCCTCTGCCCACCTGCCCTTTCCAACCCAAACCATTCCATGACTCTCTGAGTTTAGGGAAGAAATGTTTCTCCCGGGGGACTCACTCAACTCTCACATCACGAGGAGCAGCCTTGGCAGCCAGACAGCACAAACCAAAGTCACTTCAGAATGTTTTTGTCTAGATGTTATCATTTACAGATTTTTCTTGAAGGTGTTTTTAAGCCAATCACCCCCCTATTACAGACATCTTGCCTAGCCTGGTTTTGTTTCTGTACTGAGATTAAGCAGCAAAAAAGGATTAGAAATGTTACTGGGAGAGCCTTAAGATGTTCAAGCACCAAACATAGCTGCCTGGAAAAGGCTTTTTTGCCTTCCAAAGGAATTAAATATCACTTCCACGGAGCGTTCTCACGCCGCCGTGGTAATATGACATTTGATAAAGTCTGAGCCACTCGCTAAGCCCTGACCCCTCTTAAACTCTGCAGAAATATTCTGTGCTGAAAGCAAGCCTTGGGCTCCCTGGCCCTTTCATCTTTTTAATGTGGCAGCACCGCTTTGAAAGAATCAAATTAAACAGAATTCATTGCACCTAGGAAGCGAACATCTGGCCGCAGAACGGCTGTCACAAGTGTTGCTTTGCAGGTTGAAGTGTGCTAAAGGGAAGTGGCTGATAAAGCCATAGTGAGGGTTTTTTGTTTGTTTGTTTTCAGCTCAAGGAAGAACTCAGATTCTGCCTTTTCTTTCTTTTTTTTTTTTTTTCCTGGCAGGTAGAGCAAGGAACATCAGGTCCTCATGCAAAGCCACACATGCAACAGAAGAGAGTTAGCAAAGGTCAAATGATGTGAGGAGGATGCAGTGAGGTGGGGGTTGGTCTCTTCTCCCTAGGAACTAGGGATAGGACAAGAGGAAATGGCCTCAAGTTGCACTAAGGGAGGTTTAGGTTGGATATTAGGAAAAAAAAAATTCTTCGCTAAAAGGCTTTTTGAAGACTGGCCCGGGCTGCCCAGGGAGGTGGTTGAATCCCCATGCCTAGAGGTGTTTCAAAGAGGCAGAGAGGTGGTGCTGAGGGACAAAGTATAGCACCAGGCGTGGTAGAGTTAGAGAATGGTTGGACTGGATGATCTTAAAGGGCTTTTCCAGCCCAGATATTCTATAGTTCTATAATCATTTGCCCAGTGTAAAACTGAAATATTATTTGGGAACAGCTATAAAACTTCAGCTGGTATCTGACTTCCTTCCTTCCTCCCCACACCCCCAGGTATGCTGAGGACATGGCAGCAAAGCAGCCCCCACCTCTCTTGGTGTTTCCAAGCAAGTCTTTCACTTTTTCTTCTTTTGGAAAAGTTCCCCCCCAAGCACAGGAGGAAAAGCTCCTGGAAAATAAACTGAGCCAAGCTGAGGCTCCAGCCTCAGCTCCAGACTGCTGTGGGTATAACAGGAGAAGCCAGATTGGGAATGTGGGTGCCAGGGAATTACAGTGGGATGGCAGAGCCTGTCTGGACACTGTGAACCCAGAGCAGATGGGTTCCTGTTCAGCTGCTCCCTGTCATCCTGAATCTTCAATGTCTGGAAATCCCCAAGCTGTCAGCTGCACAGCGCCCAGAGCAAAGACTGCTTCGTGTTGTTGAAGTCCAATAATGTCCTGGTCCCACCTGGATTGGATGAACACCTTCCTATTTAGTGGTGAACTTGGCTGTGCAGGGTTAATGGTTAGACTGGCTCTTGGAGGTCTTTTCCAAAGTTAATGATTCTATGATTTAGAAAGTTCTGGCTCACAACTGAAATCCCAAACTCACGATCAAGGATCATAAAGTCAAAGGTGGCAACAAAGCTGAACAGCTGAGAGACCTGGGGTTGTTCAGCCTGGAGGAGGCTGAAGGGAGACCTCATTGCTGTACAACTCCCAGAAAGGTTGGAGTGAGGTGGACTTTGGCCTCTTCTCCCTAGTATCAGGTGACAGAAGGAAAGGAAACGGCCTCAAGAATGGGTTGCCCAGGGATGTTGTGGGGAGTGACCTGTTCTAGTGGGAGGTGTCCCTGCCAATGGCAGGGGGTTAAAACTGGATGATCTTTGAGGTCGCTTCTAACCTAAACCATTCTATGATTCAGGTTACACCAGGGGAGGTTTAGGTTGGAGATTAGGAACATTTTCTTTCCTGCAAGAGTGGTCAGGCACTGGAACAGGGAGTTGGTGGAGTCACCATCCCTGGAGGTATCCAGAAAACGTGTGGACATGGTTTAATGGCCATTGTGATGTTAGGTCGATGGTTGGACTCCATAGTCTCTGAGGTGTTTTCCAGCCAAAACAATTCTATGATTCTACAAGAAGAACCAGAAGTAAAGCACTGGAACGGATTCAGCTCTCTCCTCAGCCTGCTAAGACAAGAAAACACCTGAGAAGGCATCGTGTTTCTTTCCCCTTCCCCTCCCAAAAGTATCCTAAGAAGAGGTCAAGGTGTGAAAGAGGAAACAACTGAACCTGTGACGTACAAGAGTAAAGCAGAGAGCAGAGCACATCCTGCATGCCAGCCACACTTACCTCCAGCATCAAGTTTCACAGAATGTCAGGGGCTGGAAGTGACCTCCAAGGCTCATCCAGTCCAACCCCCTGCCAGAGCAGGATCACCTAGAGCAGATCACTAAGGAACACATCCAGGCAGGTTTTGAATATCTCCAGAGAGGGAGACTCCACAACCCTCTCTGGGCAGCCTGTTCCAGTGCTCTGTCAACCTCACAGGGCAAAAAATTCCTCCTCATGTTTAAGTGAAACTTCCTATGCCTCAGCTTCCACCCATCACCCTTTGTCCTGTCATCAGGTATCACTTCGCAGAGCCTCCTGGCACTCACTCTTGTGCCAGGCACACACAATGTCGTGGGACAAGCAACAATTTCAGACGACTTGAGCGAGTTAAGTGGGTGAAAAACGCTTCCTCTTGGCGTAATGGAAGCTGCAGCTCACTAAGTGTCATTTATGGAGACAGTGGAAAACAAGGTTGTCACCTTCATTTACTGCTGCCGGTGCAGCTCTGGGTTCTCTTTGTAACGTTAAAGCTCTAAACGAGGCGCTAAGTGTTGGAGGAGAAATGAGTTAGGGTAACCGGAGTGTTGTGACTAGCTGGGGTATTGAAGTGGCTTTTCCAAACCAAGAACTTGCTCTCTGCAAGCAACTCTCCTGCAAATTCAAGCTGAGGGATGTAAAGCGCTGACAAGCACCACAACATCACTTCATTGAGCCACCACCAAATGTCGTCAAGCAAAAATAGTCTTTATTCAAATTTCATGGAAACAGAAGTCACTGTACTTTGCAAGACAGGGAGAAAAAAAAAAGAAAATAAAAAAATTTGATATAAAACAAGGAGATTGTCACAATACCAGAGTATGGAACTAGATTTTTTTTTTCCCCCCCTATGGATTACTCCAAGTATCTATTTTTTTTTCCTTTTGAGACTGTGCTATTCACAACTTTGTAAGTCCAAAAAAAAAAAAAAAAAAAAGAAAAAGAGAANACTTAGCACTTCCACTAAATGGCAGACATCAAAGGGCATCACTTCAAGGGCAAAGACTGCAGAAGCCATCATACCTACCTAGCAGTCATCACTGCACCCAGCACGGCGCAGTGCTCGTTCCCTGCAAGGCTCTTCCCAAAAAACAGGGAAATTTTGGTGCTCTAGGAAGAGAACCTTTGCACAGGCCAGAAAGGGAGGTGAACAGCTGAGAGCGTTGCAGGGAGGGAGCACTGCGGAGGATGCCAGACACACCACCGGGGGTGGTAGAAATATACAGCATCAACAGGGTTGCTACTTCAATCACTTGTGCTACCACTACGAAACATGTACAAAAGACTCTGCCAACTGCTCCAAGCGTGGCTGCAGCAAGGTTAGGATCTGGAGCGAGACCTTGACCGCGATCGGGAGTGTGACCTGGAGGCAGACCTAGATCTAGACTTGGACCGGGACCTAGGCTTTGAGACAGACTTAGACCTGGAACGAGAATCTGATTTGACATTTGGTTTTGACTTGGAAATTGACCTAGACCTGGAGCGAGACACCCGACGTGCAGCTGCATCCTCACCCTCACCTTTCGCCTCCTTTCTGTCAGAATCTGATTTCTGATGCTCCTTTTCCTTGGAGGCTGACCTGGACCGCTCATGGCTGTCCTTCCTTTTCTTCTTGCTACTGGGTTTGCTGTCTCGCTTGCTGCGCCTCTTGCTTTTCTCGCTCTTGCTACGGCTCCTGCTTCTACTCCTGCTCTCATCCCTGCTCCTCTTCCTACTTTTCCTTTTATCCTTACTGTGGCTCCTGCTCCTACTCTCATCCCTGCTTTTGCTCCTGCTTCTAGCCTTGCTAATGCTCTTCTCCCTGTCTTTGCTCCTACTTTTTTCCTTGCTCCTGCTCCTCATGCTCTCCCTCGTCTCTCCTCTGTCCTTACTCCTACTCCTGCTCCTACTCTTCTCCTTGCTGCGGCTCCTGCTCTTTGCCTTCTCATCGCTGTTATGGAGAGCGCCCTCAGATTTATCTTTGCTTTTGTTTCGGGATTTCTCTGCACTCCTGCTGCGGCTCCTACTTTTATCCTCTTTACTTGGAGTCCTGCTTTTCTCTTTTTGGCCTCTGCTACGGCTCTTGCTTCGACTACGGCTCTTGCTTCTGGAACGGGACACAGACCTGGAAGCGCAAAGGCAACAGACAGCTCCGCTTTAGTGCCGCTTGGATTGGACCAGCACTTCAGCAGGGAAAAGGAACACAGACAGGACTCCTACTGCACAGTTAGGATGATGCTTTCCACCTAAGTGAGGAGCCCCCACTTCCTCCGACACAAAGACATACCTGGATCTTGATCTACTCTTGGAGCGACTGCTACTGGCACTGCGGCTCCTGCTCTTATGAGAATGTCTGCTTCGAGAGCGAGACCTGCAACAGAATCAATCAGCTTCACGTTAGCACCTGCCCGTGGAGAGCTTCTGATCCCCTGAGGAGCAACGCCCCCTAGCATTAAACCACCTTTTGAGCAGCCACAGCACACAAAGTCACAGAGTCACAGTACCCTTCTGTCCCCTCTCAACCCTTGCTGCCACATCTGGAAGGGAGCAGGGCAGTACAGCAGGAAGAAAATATTCAACCTGATGTAAGGCAAGGCAGCAAAAAATCACTTTCCCAACCACACCAGAGTCTGAACACAGAGAGACACTAGGATGAAGCTCCAGGCTTTGATTTTATAAACAAGCTGTTCTATGAAGAGTACAAGTCTGCCTGAGTATTCTTGCAACAAGCCCTGCCCCAGAATGGAAAGGGGAAAAGACTTAGGTGCTGTGCTGAAGCACTTCTCTTGATCCTACAACGAAAGCAGCAAATCTCTAAGAAACAGGGAACAGGGGGGCTGGTTTCCAAACTGAGAAAGAACTGTTAGTCCTTGTGCTTATAGCAGAACACAGTGTTCAGAGCCAGGGTGTTAAAAGCACCTTCTGTTTCTTTCTGTGTGCACGGCTCCACCTGCCACACAGTCTTCTCCTGTGAGACAGAAAGGACCAGGACCTGATGTAGTTGGGGAAGAGGAGCACACTGTCGGGTGCTCAGCTCACAGATAAACACTCATCAGGGAAGACAGCACTGAACTGAGGCCCCATTTCCCTTGGGAACTTGCAGGTAACTAACAGATTCTCAAAATCTATATTCTCAAAACCGCTCCTATGCAGACAGGCTGAGAGAATTGGGGTTGTTCATCCTGGAGAAGAGAAGGCTCCAGGGAGACCTTAGAGCAGCCTTCCAGTACCTGAAAGGGACTACAGGAGAGCTGGGGAGGGACTTTCTAGAAAGGCATGGAGTGATGGTATGGAGGATGGGGGGTGATGACTTCAAACTGGAAGAATCTGGATTGAGATGAGACTTTAGGAGAGAATTCTTCCCCATGAGAGTGGTGAGGCACTGAAACCAGAGAAGTTGTGAAGGCTTGAAGCCTGCCCAGGTTGGATGGTGCCATGAGCAGACATGTCAGGAGAGCTGGAACTAGACAAGCTTTAAGATTCCTTCCAACTCAACCCATTCTGTGATTTGCTGAGAACTCTGAACACTCCCAAGGTGTTCTGGAGGCTGCTGAATATTCATAAAGTGCAGCTAGATTCAGCTGGAGCTGCACTATCCACAGACATACCTTGAATGGCTTCGGCTTCTGGAGTAAGAGCGGCGCCGTCTCGATCCAGGTCTGTCTTCCACTAATCTAATCTTTCTGCCATTTACTTCTGTCCCGTCCAGCTTTTCAAGGGCTCTTTTCATGTCAGAATAGGATTTGAACTCAATCACACCTTCATTTTTCCTTCCTTTGTGTGCATCTGCATATGTCACTTCCCCTGCCTGACGCATATAATCCTAGGGGAAGAGGACAGAATAACCATTGCCTCGAATCCAGAGCCAGGCTGACCCCCCCACGGCAGGGATGCTCCCTCAGCCTCTTCTATCCACAAGGATCTCAGCAAGGCTTTGAACCAAACAGCAAGGTCTTTGAGCAAGCCAAGTAAAACACCATGATTTCACAGAGTCTGGGTGATTAGAACCAAGGTGGAGCTGATAGTCTTGAGCCAAATGAGGATTTAAGGTCTCCCACCTCAAGTCTAATATCAGATATGCTCTGGACTATGACAAGTTTCCAAATTACAGAAGTGATTAAAGAAATTAAATGCTCCTTCTCTACATCATCTTTTCAAAGGTGACTGAGGAAAGGTGATAAACTTAAAGGTCAAATACGAAGAGGCAAGAAGACTACAGGCAAGCAGACCTCCCTTTGTCCTCCACCTAGGTAACAGATACTCTACTGGGAGAACCCCACCCCCCCTGCCAAGTAAAAGCTCGATTTGTTTTCCCACTTCATGCTTGCTGGTTTCTCTTGTTTCAGTCACTAAACACTCTGTTTATCAGGGAGGACCATTCCTGCCCTGCTTTGAGCCAGCCATCAGGCAGAGCCCTCATCCAGCTGCAGCAGAAACAGGGCACAGAACTCCAGTTGAGTCCATGTTCAACGCAGCTGCTCCCACTTTAAGTACACCAACACAAAAGCTATTCCAAAAGCAGCACACTCAGTAGAGGATTCATCATGCCATGCTCTACTTACAACTTTTAATACCAGAAGCAAAGACAAGCTATCGATGGTGTGAAGCAGTAACAACAAAAAAAGACATCTGAAGCATCTCAGCACGTACCTGAACCTGTGTTACATACTCAATTACAGAGCAGTTGCTACTACGGCAATGTTTGTTTAGAACAAATTTTACAGGTCCTTAAAAGAGAACCACAAAAGAAAGGGTTCCTGTAAGAACAAGTGGTTTGAACCATTGCTGCTCACTCTGAGCACCAGCTTTTTGCACCTTCTATTGACATTCTGCTCCCTCAGTCCAGGATGCAGATAATCACAAGTCAGCATTTCACCTCCAGCATACTCAGAGGTGCTGTGGGCTACACTTCCCTACTGAGAAGCACCTTCCACTCCTTTGGACTGCAGGAAATGCTAACTTTTGGCAGTGGTTTTGCATGACTGCTCATTCTGGAAGCAGCTTTTCCCTGAAACTCTTTTTACAGCTTTACGTGGCGTGCAAATTCTTAACAGAGACCATGCAGGAACAATGCTATCGTCTCCAAACAGCTCTAGCACCTGACAAGTTGATGAGTAAATCCAAAAGTGACAAGGGTGAACTCCTCCATCTCTAGGGAATCCTGCCACTGGCATGACTGAGGTCTGTTTTGGCAGAGATAAACACATCTGTATGTGATGCTGGTTTGTGTAAAGGTTAAAAAGTTCATTCTCCCATTGTTCAGTGACACCAAGTCTGCAGGTGCAGCTCCCAGCATGGGAAGTGGTTGAGTCCCCATTCCTGGATATACTAAAAAGCCATCTATATATGGTGCTCAAGGATACAGTGTAGGAGTGGCCCTGGTCGACTTAGATAATGGTTGGACTTGATGCTCTTGGGGATCTTGGGAACAGGCTGAGTCAGGGCTGTTCAGCCTGGGGAAGAGAAGGCTCTGGGGAGATCTTAAAGCAGCCTTCCAGTACCTGAAGTGGGCTACGGGAGAGCTGGGGATGGACTTCTGACAATGGCCTGTAGTTATAGGTCAAGGGGGAATAGACTGAAGCTTGAGGAGGGCAGATTGAGACTGATTCTTTCCAGTGAGGGTGGTGAGACACTGGAACAGGTTGCTCAGGGTGGCTGTGGCTGCCCTGTGCCTGCAGGTGTTGAAGGCCAGCTTGGATGAGGCCTTGAGCAACCTGGGCTAGTGGGAAGAGTCCCTGCCCATGGTAGGGGGGATTGGAACTAGATGATCTTTAATGTCCATTCCCACCCAAACCATTCTAAGAATCTTTGAACCTTAGAGGTCTTTTCCAGCCACGGTGACTCTGTGAATGAGTTCACAGATGTAAAGACACTTCCCCATTACCTCATTCAACACAACCTAGGTGTATGCACAGGAGGACACAGAGTTATGAACGAGCTGGAGTCAAGAACACAGCATACAGAGGTTTCCTGGGTGAAATGGAAGCTGTTTACCCTTTTGTGCTCTTTACTTAGAGAGAGGGTAAAGAAAGGGGCCCCCATACCTTAAGATCTTGCCAACTGCAGCGGCTTGACAAATTTTCCACAATCAATCTGTATTCTGTACGGGTGGGAGGACCGTACTTATCTCTTCCGCTTCTTCTATAACCATATCCACCTTTAGGAGGTGACAAGCAGACAGCAGTGCTTCAACCAGGGAAAGGGAGCTCTGGCTCTACAGCCCCCACGCAAACTCTTCCGCCCCGCACGCCCGCAAAGACATGGCAAAGTCACCCCCACTTCCCCCCTCCCCCTCCAGGCTAAATTCCATCCCCCTCCCTCCTAGAAAGCGTTACAAAGACCCAAAGCATTAAAAAGATTTTACTACGAGCACAAGAATTAAAAAAAAAAACCAAAAACAAACAAGGCACATAATAATTAGGCTACAGTTAACATGCAATTATATTTAACGTTAATTTTAAAGCAGTTTGAAAGAAGAAACCGAATTAAGCCAGTTTATACTAAAGTTACTTACATTGCTTAAAGGCTTTCTGAATATCTGACATGAATAAAGCTTTTCAGGCACCTATTTCAGATTAATCTCATCTGTCTCTAACCCTTGGGGTCCTCACCACCCAGGTCTAATGGGAAAAGGTTGCGGTCGTCACATGGCTTCCTTTTTTTTGGGTCAGCCAAGGGCCACAAAGGTCAAAGAGCCACTCATGGAAAGGTAACCCAAGGTCAGCAAATGGAACGGGCAGTCATCTTAGCCTCAAAGGACTCTTTCAATTAAAACATTGAGGTCTTTGTTAAAGCTATGTTAAACATCACATTGCAAATAAACCATTCAAAAGAAATGATAATCATCATAATATAATTGAAAAAAAAAAAAAAAGCACAAGAAATTGTGTTCATCAATTTATCGATTAAGAGACTTTAATACAGCAAACAAGCTTAAGAAATAATTCTGATCAACAGTTACATGTACAGTTACACAACACTAGGCACAACTTTAGATCATTTCTCTTTTTAAAAAAATCACTTTGGGAAAATAAAGGGGAAAATAAAAAAGGGAAAATTTAAAAAAAAGGGAAAATTAAAAAAGGGAAATTTTTAAAAAAGGAAAATTAAATAAAGAAGGGGAAAAAAAAAAGGAAA